>VSMD01052769.1:0-23574 GCA_008750895.1 Mirza zaza
TTGTATTAAGAGTAAATATGAGCTGGGCGCGGTGGCTCACGCCTGTAATCCTAACACTCTGGGAGGCCAAGGCAGGCGGATTGCTCAAGGTCAGGAGTTCGAAACCAGCCTGAGTGAGACCCCGTCTCTACTATAAAAATAGAAAGAAATTAATTGGCCAACTAATATATATATATAAAAAAAAATTAGCCGGGCATGGTGGCACATGTCTATAGTCCCAGCTACTCGGGAGGCTGAGGCAGGAGGATTGCTTGAGCCCAGGAGTTTGAGGTTGCTGTGAGCTAGGCTGACGCCACGGCACTCACTCTAGCCTGGGCAACAAAGCGAGACTCTGTCTCAAAAAAAAAAAAAAAAAAAAGAGTAAATATGATGAATTAGAAGGAAGCAAGGTTCTCTTTTTTAAATAAGTATATCAGTTATTTGCCTTCTTATCTAAAATGTCACCAGATTTTTTGTGGGGTTGTAGGATTTAAGAGATCCTCCCTCCAGAGATCGTCTAATTCAAGGGTTCTTAACCTTTTTTTGGTTATGGACTGAAAATCTTTTGTATGCCACAGGATCTTCTCCTCAGACATGCACACATGCATATATTTTGTGCACAATTTCAGGAGGTTCAGAGATTATTGAGTCCTATCTATAGCCCCAGGTTAAGAACCCTGATCTAGCCTTATGTTTTGGTTGTGGCATAATGTATTTTTATTAAAAAGCCTTTGTTGTTGATAAATATAATTTTAACATAACTAGTTGTGATTGTTTCAATAAGGATCTGACTATAAGGTCTGAGCTTCCTAATAAAATCTCATTTTGAGAAGCTAATGAAATGTTGAGTATGTTGTTTGGTTGTGTCAGGAAAAATGGTACAGAGATGACTTGACTGGTGGTTATCAAAAATCCTACTGGAACATCATGTTCTTAATATTTTCATTCCCCTAGCTACTCAGGCAAGCAGCCACAATTTATTGCTGTCTATGATGATGGAATTTTACTTGTCAGGGATATATGGATAGATACACTTAAATTCTTTGATTACTATCCTGATTATTTCCAGGATCTTTCTACTTTTATCAGTTTTATTAAAGAAATAGTATGACCAAGTAAATGCCCAGAAAGGTCAATTTACCCTAGCAAGTGCACTTTACACCTAGGAACCTTTGGAATAAACTCTGTTCTATCAAGGTCAATGTTAAACACTGTCAGCATGTTCAGTTATTTATGCTCTGCAGTTGTGAGAGGCCTGGAAAGCATTTATCTTCTCTATTTCTTCATCCTCTTAAGGCAGCAGTCTCCAACCTTTCTAGCACCAGGGACCTGTTTCATGGAAGACAGTTTTTCCACAGATGGGGGTGGGGGTGGGAGGATGGGGATGGTTTCAGGATGATTCAGGTGCATTACAGTGCATTACATTTATTGTGCAGTCAAACCTCTGTGCTAATGATAATCTGTATTTGCAGCCGCTCCCCAGTGCCAGCGTCACTGCCTCAGCTCCACCTCACATCATTAGATTCTTATAAGGAGCATGCACCCTAGATCCTTCACATGCACAGTTTATAGTAGAGTTTGTACTCCTATGAGAATCTAGTGCTGCTATTGATCTGATAGGAGGCAGAGCTTATGTGGTGATGCGAGAGATGGGAAGCGGCTGTAAATACAGATGAAGCTTTGCTCTGGCCCGCTGATTGCCTCCTGCTGTGCTGTTGGTTCCTAACAGGTCACAGACTGGTGCTGGTATGCGGTATGCGGTATGGGTATGGGTATGCCGGTATGTAGCCAGTATGCGGCCAGGGGGATTGGGGACTGCAGTCTTAAGGTATCAACACTGGGAATGCTATCCATCCAGTTAGCTCATTCAAGAAAGAGTAGTATGTGATCATTTTAGATCAGCAGTATACTTTGGCCAAAAGACCTGGTTTGGATTTTAATGTATCCTGTATGCCATATAGAGAAATAATTTTTACAAAGTATCATTAAAAAATATTGTGGAGTACTCCTTCCTTTTAAAGATGAGCAGATGAAGACCGAGAGACTTGTATGACTTGTCCAAGGTCACAGTTGGATGAAAGCCTGGACTAGAGCCCATATTTCCCAAGTCTAAGCCTGTTTGACACTCTTTTAACTCTTTTGATTTGTTGGTGGTTCAGCTTGTGTTTCTTCCACTGGATGTGATTGATAGGTGAATTTAGGGGTGTGTGTGTGTATATATATGTTTAGTGCTTTTGTGGCTTAGGAAAGCCTTCCCTACTCTAAGGTCATGAAAATAGTCTCATATTTTCTACTAGAAGCTTCTTAGTTTTGCCTTTTACATTTAGAACTTTAGTCTTTCTTGAGTTGATTTTTATTTGATGTGAGGAAGGGATTCCATTTCATTTTTTTCCATATGGATTTTCAATGGCCCATGGCATCATTTACTGGAAGAATATGTATTCTCCACCAATCTGCAGTGCTACCTCCATCATAAATCATGTCCTTAAATGCATTGATCTGTTTTTTGGACTCATTATTCTGTTCTGTTCTATTTATCCCTGTATCAGTACCATACTATCTTATTCACCTAGCTTTAAAACAAGCCTTTGTATCTGGTAGTTAAGTTCTCATACCTTGTTTTTCTTCTTGGCTACTCATGGCCTTTTATGCCTTCATAGGAGTTTTACAGATGCTTTTCAAACTCAGTAATAGGTATCTAAAGACAAACAATAATATGCCTGTTAGCATTCAAGTTAGTTATTGATAGAACCAAAATATGGAGTCATTTCAAAAATTAAATGCTAAAATTTGAGAACCTTTGGCTAGGGAAGATTGCTTTGTTTTGTTTTGTTAAGAGACAGTTGGATACAGCAAAAGAATACTTTATTGAGCCAGATTACTTAACATTTGGCTTTTAGACAAATCTTTATTTTTGTTGGAGTTCTTATAGTCTTTGAGCCTGGCCCTTTTCTGTGTCCTGTGTATGCTTTGGTCCTAGGTGATTGTTCATTCCCTTGGCTTTGAAATACCATTTGTGTGCTGATGACTCCTAATATGCCTATAATCTCTAATTCAGCATTGTATTCTGACCTCTAGCTTTGTATATTCAACTGACTATCCACTTGAATGTTGCATAGTCATGATTTTTTTGTTTTTGTTTTTGTTTTTTTGCTGGTCTTCCCATCCTAATAAATGGTGTCACCACTTACACAGTTACTGAAGCCCCAAGCCTGGGATCACTCGAGTGCTCACTTTTCCTTACCCTTATATCCAATCCATCATCTGAGTTTATCTGTTCTCCTTCTGAAATTGCATCTAAAATTCATCTACTTCTCTCTGCCTCCACTGCCATCAACTTACTATGGGTTATTATAATTTCTTTTATGGACAAATGTAATAATTTTCTAACTTCTTTCCTTTAAATCCAGTCTCCATATAACAGCCTGAGTAATCTTTCAAAAATCTAAATTTAAAACTTTTCACTATCTTCCTTTTGCACTTGGGCCATGTATGGTAAAACTTTATTGTTTTGTCAGGCAGAGCTGGTCTTTTCTTACCTACCTCTTTGACTGTGTTGTGCTAATACTCTCATTCTCCAATTATAGTGAAGTTAACCTGGCCTTTGTAATTTTGTAAGGACTTTTTGTTTGTTGTTTTCTCTGACTCTGGCTTTTTGTTTGACTCCTTACATCCTTTGTTCAAATGGTGGCTCCTTAGAGTCCACCCTATCTAAAGGAAATGCCCCTAACCTTGGTCTGTTATTTCTATTAGACAAGAAAATAAACTCCTTGAGGGTAAAGTTATGTCTGTTTTGCCCTTGAGTACATCCCAGTTCATGACACGTGGTAGGCAACAAATAACTTATGCAATTGCTTACTTTCCTATTTCACATCTCGTAAAATGGAAGCTGGTGACAAACCTCCCATCCTACTCCATGGAGTCATTGTAGGGAGTAAATCAAACAATATTGTTTATCAGTTTTTTTTTTTTTTTGAGACAGAGTCTCGCTAGTTGCCCAGGCTAGAGTGCCGTGGCGTCAGCCTAGCTTACAGCAAACTCCTGGGCTCGAGCAATCCTTCTGCCTCAGCCTCCCGAGTAGCTGGGACTACAGGCATGCACCACCATGCCCAGCTAATTTTTTCTCTATATATTAGTTGGCCAATTAATTTCTTTCTAGTTATAGTAGAGATGGGGTCTTGCTCTTGCTCAGGCTGGTTTTGAACTCCTGACCTCGAGCAATCCACCTGCCTTGGCCTCCCAGAGAGCTAGGATTACAAGCGTGAGCCACCGCGCCCAGCCTTGTTTATCAGTTTTGATGTCCCCGCATATGATAATTTTTGATAAATAAGCTTTAATTTTTAGAAGGCATTAAACAAATTCAAGAAAGTAAAAAAAAAAAAAACACCTTGCCATTCCATACAGCCACTTTTAACTTTGTTCATTTTGCCTTAAAAAAAAAAAAAACAACTTTCAAGGATTAATATACTTAGTATCCAGCACTCTCTTCTTTCTAGTTTTTCTCTCAAGCAACTTACAAACACTTTTTAAGGGGTCACATTAGTTAGACTAGATTAATTTTATGCTTTTTAAGTCTTGTGGGCAATTCAGTTATGTATTTTGATGCTTGTGTGAAAAGTAAATATAAATAGTTCTCCAGCATATTTAGAAATTTTACTTTTCTTTTTTGAGACAGAGTCTCACTCTGTCCCCTGGGCTGGAGTGCCATGGCATCAGCCTAGCTCACAGCAACCTCAGACTTCTGGGCTCAAGTGATCCTCCTGCCTCAGCCTCCTGAGTAGCTGGGGCTATAGGCATACGCCACCATGCCCAACTAATTTTTAGTTGGCCAATTATTTTCTTTCTATTTTTACTAGAGATGGAGTCTCCCTCTTGCTCAGGCTGGTTTTGAACTCCTGACCTTGATCCTCCCCCTCCCAGAGTGCTAGGATTACAGGCATGAGCACCACCCCCCGCCCGAAATTTTACTCTTGATAATTAAAGTTTTATAAGAACTTTGCCTAAAGAACTTTTCTTCAAACTAGCCTGTATATAATCAGGATTTTTTGATAATGGCATACAGTCTGATTTGTCTTTTAAAACAACTTGTACAGGTTACTACTTATCCTATATGGTAACTATAGTTCCTGTTGTAATTCAAATATTACAACCCTTAAGGAGTTATATTAGGCTTGGAAAATAGTGTCATTTGAAGTCCTTAGAACATCCTTTTGAATTAGAAAAATAAATGATTCTCAAAGAAATGTATTCAAGTGGGAGAACTACTTTTTTGAAATTTGTTACTTTGGAATATATAAAGTTTGTTCATCTTTGGAACTAGAAAACTAAGTTACCGGCAAAGGGAGTTTATGATACTAAAATACAGTACTGTCTGTCTGCAAATAAAACTCTCTGTTTTTATGTCTTAGGTTAATAAATTGTTCTTGAGTCCATTGTTATGAGAAATACCCAACAGAATTGTCTTCATTTCTTAGCATGGCTACAGCTTTCTTAGTTCAGCCTTCACAAAGTGTTGCTCATTCATCAGGAGCTGATTCAGAGAGTCTACAGAAATGGCAGTGTTGGCATGTGCCTTAATTTGATAAGCTCTTTTAAAAATAAATTTGAGGCCGGGCGCGGTGGCTCACGCCTGTAATCCTAGCACTCTGGGAGGCTGAGGGGGGCGGATTGCTCGAGGTCAGGAGTTCGAAACCATCCTGAGCAAGAGCGAGACCCTCGTCTCTACTATAAAATAGAAAGAAATTAATTGGCCAACTAATATATATAGAAAAAAATTAGCTGGGCATGGTGGCGCATACCTGTAGTCCCAGCTACTCGGGAGGCTGAGGCAGGAGGATTGCTTGAGCCCAGGAGTTTGAGGTTGCTGTGAGCTAGGCTGACGCCACGGCACTCACTCTAGCCTGGGCAACAAAGCGAGACTCTGTCTCAAAAAAAATAAAAAATAAAAAAAAAATAAATTTGAGAAATTTGCTATCCAGAACAATAGCCTCCTAATGCATCAGAAAAAATTTTTGAGTACTCCTTCCAAGTATGTTTATTAATTTACAAATTATAAAATATATTCATGCTGTATCATCATTATTTACTATATCAACATTTAGGGCAAATATAAATATTAAAAAATATATATAAATGAATAAATATATATGTATAAATTGTGCCCCAAATAGTTACTTTGATACTGTCTTTGGCTTACTTTTTTCACATATGGTTAGTTCAGTATTGTGTTTTTTTTTTTGAAACAGAGTCTCACTCTGTTGCCAGGCTAGAGTGCCATGGAGTCAGCCTAGCAACCTCAAACTCGTGGGCTCAAGCAATCCTTCTGCCTCAGCCTCCCAAGTAGCTGTGACTACAGGCACACGCTACCGTGCCCATCTAATTTTTTCTAGATATTTTTAGTTGGCCAATTAATTTCTTTCTATTTTTAGTGGAGACAGGGGTCTTGCTCTTGCCCAGGCTGGTTTCGAACTCTGGACCTTGAAAGATCCACCCGCCTCGGCCTCCCAGAGTGCTAGGATTACCATGCCCGGCCCTCAATATTGTTTTTACCTTGTAAAGTGTCTAATGATAATGAAGGGCTTGTGCAAAGAATTAGAGAAATATTTAAAATTTATTTAAAACTAGGAATTTTAAATCCTGAGCAAACTACAAGTTTTGCAATATGCTGAAAGAGAATGAATGAGGAAGGTACCCTTGCTGACAACTCCTTTATGTTGTTTAACTTCCAGTCTTCATTGGAACACTTGATTCATAAGTGATATTTGACCATATATAACATCAGATCAGGGAATCAAGTGTCAATCGATATCATAAAAAGTTAAAAAGATTAATCACCTTTTTAACTGGAAAATTAATTAAAAGTTCTAATATTTTCCCCTCTATACTGCAGAGGGTCATCTTGCTTAACTCCTGGCATGTGCACAGCCCACTTTGGAAACCAACTTGTCTCACACAAAGGATGAAGATGGATTATATGGCCGGATGGAGTGACTCACACCTGTAATCCTAGCACTCTAGGAGGCCGAGGCAGGTGGATTGCTCAAGGTCAGGAGTTCCAAACCAGCCTGAGCAAGATCGAGACCCCATCTCTACTAAAAAATAGAAATAAATTAATTGGCCAACTAAAAAATATAGAAAAAATTAGCCAGGCATGGTGGTACATGCCTGTAGTCCCAGCTACTGGGGAGGTTGAGGCAGAAGGATTGCTTGAGCCCAGGAGTTTGAGGTTGCTGTGAGCTAGGTTGATGCCACAGCATTCTAGCCTGGGCAACAGAATGAGACTCTGTCTCCAAAAAAAAAAAAGATGTATTGTGGCAGAATTGAGTTCTTTGTCTTTTCTTATTTTCTCTTCAGATTTCATCTATCTTTGAAAGGAACTTGAATGAGAAAATCCTTTGAACGGCATAGCCAGTATAATGCAAACTACTTCTTCTTCTTCTTTTTTGAGGCAGAGTCTCACTCTGTTGCCCTGGCTAGAGTGCCGTGGTATCAACCTGGCTCACAGCAACCTCAAATTCCTGGGCTCGAGCAATCCTTCTGCCTCAACTTCCCCAGTAGCTGGGACTACAGGCATGCACCACCATGCCCAGCTAATTTTTTTCTATATATTTTTAGTTGGCCGATTAATTTCTTTGTATTTTTGGTGGAGATGGGGTCTTGCTCTTGCTCAGGCTGGTTTCGAACTCCAGACCTTGAGCAATCCACCTGCCTCAGCCTCCCAGAGTGCTAGGATTATAGGCGTGAGCCACCACGCCCGGTCCAAACTTCTTATACTGTATAGCATGCCCCTCTAAAACAAAGTATACGCCCAGGAATCTGGATCTAGGACTTCCAAGGCTTTAGTAACTAAATTACAGATTTTATAGAATATGTACATTGTTTAGCTGGGGGGAAAAAAGGAGATATTTCCTTCTCAATTCTATTTAAAAGAACTTACTATTTTTATAGGGTTACAGGTAGACATCTGTGACTAAAGTACATTAAATTTTTTTATAAAAGACTTTTTGGTAATTTATTTTTTATGATAATGCATTCTTCCACTGTGGAAATGATTTAAGTAGCAACTAAATTATTTTCAAATAGAAATATTGCATATTGAATATTTTTAGATCTAATTGCCAATGACTGGTACAATGAATCTTTATAAAGATAATATTTTTTTTTTTTTTGAGACAGAGTCTCGCTTTGTTGCCCAGGCTAGAGTGAGTGCCGTGGCGTCAGCCTAGCTCACAGCAACCTCAAACTCCTGGGCTCAAGCAATCCTGCTGCCTCAGCCTCCCAAGTAGCTGGGACTACAGGCATGTGCCACCATGCCCGGCTGATTTTTTCTATATATATTAGTTGGCCAATTAATTTCTTTCTATTTATAGTAGAGATGGGGTCTCGCTCTTGCTCAGGCTGGTCTCGAACTCCTGAGCTCAAACGATCCACCCACCTCGGCCTCCCAGAGAGCTAGGATTACAGGCGTGAGCCACCGCGCCCGGCCTTAAAGATAATATTTTGTATCTTGGAGGATGAAAGACATGTAGATGTCTTATGTATATATGGAATTTGTACCCCTTAAAATTTTTGAAAAAGTACTCTTTTTGCAGCATGCAGCTTGCTTGGCTTGTGGATTTCACATAGCTTCTATTGGGGTTTTTGGTTTATTCTTGAGATAAGGTTTATTGGTCCATTTAACCACTTTGGTACGGCACTCACCGGCTGTGAAACCTTGCCCACAGCCGGCACTCATTGTGGTAGTTTGTGCCATGCATTGACGACAAATCCGTTTTGCTCTTGTGTGATGAGAAAAGCTTTAAAGCACTGAAAGCTTGTTTTACTTTACAGGCAGCTTTACTTGTAATGTAAATCAGAATAGGTAACATACACATATATGTTTTTATTATGTTATTTG
Source organism: Mirza zaza (assembly GCA_008750895.1). NCBI lineage: Eukaryota > Metazoa > Chordata > Mammalia > Primates > Cheirogaleidae > Mirza > Mirza zaza. Next base: position 8,876 of record VSMD01052769.1, read on the forward strand.
TAAATGTTCACAATTTTGTTTTGATAAATGAAAAATTAGAAATGTCATATCATGGCTGTCGGCTAAAGTCGACACTCTGCTGTGCACGTTCATCTGTGGCTATCGACTATAGTTGACGCTTGTACCGAAGTAAAGACTCAACTATCTAGTTTCAGAGGTAACGCTAAAAGCAGAGTTTTATCTTCCACTTTCCCCCTAGTCAGAGTCACAGACTGACTAGTTATGAGTAAAACAAGCAAATCATCTCTTAATCTAGGAACAGAGAGGAGAAATAAAGAAGGCCCCAGCCCATAGAGAGTAAGGGTTAAAATAATTAACAATCTGAACAGGGTATAACACACTCTTGAGAAGTGGAGTAGGGGCATGTCCAAGTAGCCTGCAGTTCCTTTTAGAGTACATGGCCAGACATGGCAGGAATAGCAGTTTGACCAGTGAGTTCCAGGTGTTAACAGCAATAGCACAGATCTGAATACATATCTGCTTGTAGCATACTGCCTGGAGATGAGGCCAGAGTTTTTCTTTTAAGGAGCATTCTGCATGAGTCATAGCAGTCCTAAGAATGCTAGGATGCACATGCACAAAAAATTCATAAATTATCCTGTCAAAGTTCATCACAAAAATCCAGTTTCTCACATGATTCTAACAGCACTAGCACCTAAATTTACATTATTGCACTGTAATAAGATTGCATCATCTTGCTTACAGCCTAGAATCTGCCAGCTTCTGCTAATTTAGAAGTCATTGCAAGGTGGCATTTGCTTGGGGAGTTTAAGCTTCCCAAAGGGGGATCAATAGAACAAATGAAGGAAATAGGAAATGGGATTGTAGAGAGATGGGGTTTTATATATTATTTTAGCCCAATTTTAAACCAATTAGTTGGTTTAATTTTCATGTGTGGGTCTAGCCAGGTAGCCTAGCATTGGAATAATTTTGTTTTTTTTAAGAGACAAGATCTTGCTCTGTCGCCCAGACTGCATTGCTGTGGCGTGATCACAACTTACTGTAACCTTGAATTCTTGGGCTCAAGGGACCCTCCTGCCTCAGCCTCCTAAGTAGTGGGGACTACCAGGCACACATCACCATGCCTGGCTAATTTTTTAATTTTCTGTAAAGACAAGGTCTTGCTATGTTACTCAGGCTGGCCTCGAACTCCTGGCCTCAAGCGATACTCCCACTTCGCCCTCCCGAAGTGCTAGGATTATAGGGATAAGCTGCTGCGCCTGGCCACTGTGGTACCTTTAACAAATGGTGTTGGCTTACCACCACAGCAAAGTATGTGGTATAGAACCATCTTCATTCTTGATCTTCTTGAGACAGGTATTAATGCACACTTTCCCACAGCTTCTAATCATAATGGTATTTGATACCTTTTGCTTGGAGAAGTCTGTATAAAAATCACGCACTGCTAATGGTAGACAGTCTCTAGATTTCAGCAGATATCAGAGTTTGTTAATGTTTTTTGTTTTTATTTGATGAAAGTCCCTGTCAAAGTAATTCTTCCTCTGAAAGATTTTAAAGTTGGGTGAAAGATTTTAAAGTTGGGTATTATATTATTTAAATAACATTCTTGTATACATTCTGTTATTTGCTTTCTTCATGGGGAAATCCAGAGTCTTTTAAGAATACAATCCTAAAATAAAGTTGTTACATATTGGAGAAAAGCAGAATGATTGTGTCGTTATGGCAACTCAAATGGGGAAAATGAAAACAGCACAGATAAGCTGCATCCTGTTGTCATAGCAACCATAGTTGTGAAAATGATTAAACCGGGTCTAGAAAGAATGTATTGCAGCTTTAGTCCTTTGAAAGTAAATAGTGTAAGAAAAGACAGCCAGAATTGGTTTTAGACAAAAGTGAAATCCTTCTGGCACCACAAGTTGCTAGTACCACTATGTATAGACAGATCTCTGTCCTTTTTAATTATAATTTTATTCCTGAAAATTATTTTAAAAAATATTACGGTATTTTCCTTTTTCCTTCCTTCCCCTTTTCTCACCCAGTGGTTAATTTTCGTTCTTTTGCATACCCTCTTGCTGTATCGTTTTAGTCTTAAGCGTTGAACTGTAACATAAACATCTAATGTCATGACAATTTGTAAAGCATCCAGTGCAGCATTATGATTGCATATGAACAGATGGATTTGATGATAAATGATAAGCATCCTCTAGGTGTGAAGAAATTTATTTTAGCTGTGTCTTTCAAACTTTCTTTGTAATCAGAGCTTCTTAAGTGTTATTTTAAATGCCATTATTCTACTTGCCCATCATAGCAAAATACTTCATCCCAGTGGAGTGGAGACATGTTAGGAATAAACCTGATGAAAGCTGTGCTCTTTTTTCAGCAGATGGCTGCTTGTGCAGGTTTTTGTGGTAATGGAATTGGCATCTCTGTATTAGAGTATTGATCTGCTGCTTGGTAGGTGCTGTGTAAAAGAAGTATCCTTGTAACAATGTATTAAAGTGGTTTAAGAGCAGTTTACATTACAAATGAGTCAGAGGAAGATAGAGTTCTGCAAGACTGGATATGTGCTATAAATGTCCATAAAACTGAGGATTTTATCTAAAAACTTGTATTGAAATTCCCATATTTTCATCCACATTTAATTGCAAATAGTTGAACATTACCTGAGAATGAGTTGCCTACACTAATGCCACTACCCTTCTTTGCCCTTTAGTAGAGGTTTTTGTATTTAATGTTCTTGTGTTGTAGTTGAAAACTGGTGTAAAAACGAGTCAGTTAGGAGAAGTAATATTGATTTACCAAAGAACAGTGTTTTAAAGTAATCCATTGAATATTTCCAGTCAGAATCCAAATGTAATATTGTTGATTTTGCTTATGCATAAGTCAGTTTTCATAAATAGCCTCTTAATGTTAAACATTGCCTGGTTTTGCCTGGCTAACCAAAATCTGTTCTTTCATATAAGTATAGAGAGGAAACCTCTTTTTAAAAAGCATAAAAAGATGGGGGAGGAAGAGATGAGAGAAATAATGATTTTTTAAAAGGATTTGTAAAAAGCTTTTTTTTTTCTTGTTATTTAGTGTGTATGTGACTTATGACTTTTCACACAACTTAGGCTTTTAAACGATTCAGATACCCAGCAAACAGTTCAAAGATAGCATTAACAAGTTAGCCAACATTTTATAAAGGAGCTTGAAAATGAAAGGCCATCAGTGTTTATATTCTGTTGTGCCAAGATAGGGTAGTATCATTGGGATTTAACAATGCATGGATGTGAATCTCCCTCTCTTCTAACTTATCTTGGAAAAGAAGATTTTATAGCTACTTTGTAAATCTGTTAAAATGTTTTACATTAAAATCTGATGCACTGAATTTTAGATTGGTGTTGAAAGTGGGCAATATCATCAGGTTGTACATTTGAGATTTACTAGTTTGCATCTTGGCTTATGATAAATTGGATTGGAAGATCAGGTACTTTATTTTCCTGGAAGAAAAAAATTATTAGGTATACTCATCACTCCCCATTTCACAATTTCTTGTCATATTTCACTTGCTTCAAAAATATTCATTTTGTGTCCTTCTTGTGAATATGTAAGTCTTAATACTAATGTCCTGAGAGAAAGGAGAATCTCTTATCTTACCTCAATAATAACCATACCATCATAGAAAATGTCCTCACAACATATCAAGTAATCAAATAGCCAATAAACCTATTCTCCTGCTAAATTTCATAAGCTGAATGGGGAAGGTAGATAATGTTCATTTTTTGTTACTTACCAGGGAAATGACACTTGGTCTTTGAAATGATTATTTATTTCATATATTGTAGCTGCCAATCAGTCAGTGATTTGCAAACAGCAAAGTAAACACACTGCTGAAAATGAGTTTCTTCTCTCTGCTAGTCTGTGGTGCCCAGGAAATCAGATGTAATATGGTTGCATTTATTTATGTAGGCATTTATTCTCTTTCTAATGAGCAAGTAATTTTCTTTTCTCTACTCCTACACAAAAGTTAAATTAAGGAGTACCCAAGAGGGCTGGGAAACTTGGTTTGCAGTCATTGAAATATTGTTAGATATCAGGGAATCCTTTCATGAGCGGGAGTTTCCCTCTCCTTAGGAAGAGAGCTCCCTTTTGAACTCATTGTTAGAGCAAACATATCTGTAGAGGAGGTTGATCCATAAGTTTAGTGTGAGGATTTGTCTCCTCTCCCTATCAAAGGAATTTACTCTGTGGTTTCTTTTGCTCTTTTTGCCTGGGAAGTGAGGGAAAATAGCTCTGTCTGATCTCTCATATGGCAGCCAGCCTGGCCTTAATATGTGGATTATTAACATGACATTGGCCTCTTTTGAGTTGTAGCAACTGCTATGAACAAACATATAAATCCATCTGGGGAAAAAAAGAGTGTTGCAAATGCCAAGCTTTCTTTTCTTTCTCCTCTTTCCTTTTCCTTCCTTTTCCCTTCTCTTTTCTTTCTTCCCTACCCTCTATCTCTCAGAAATACATAAAGCTTAATCCTCCCAGTGAACTCTGTGATCATTTGAAATTTGTGTATAGGCCAACTCCACATCATCAAAAATTGTTGTGTAACCCCATGATTCCCAGGCCTCAGCTGGTGGCCTAGTTATTTCAAATCATATTTAATGCAATAAATTTTAGGGCAATAAAAGAATTTGGACAGTCCCTTAGAGCTTATTGCAATGGGATTTGACTTGAATTTAATGCAATGAAATTCTAGTATAACCAAATAATTTTTTTGTGGCATGATTTAAAAGGTCTTTAAGTACATGTGTAGGCAATTGAGTTTAAAACCTAATCTGAGGTAATTGTAGTTTTACTCTTACCAAGTAAATGAGCACTTAAAAAACAGAAAATTCTCTTTATTTGGCCATAAGGTAACTTTTAATAATGTGGCAAAGAAAGTGTAAGTGAACATCCTTACTTCTTGTTCTGTTATGGGGAGAATAAAGGTACCACCTGACTGAATGCGTAAGTTTGTTTAGTAAGACGGTTTCCTATTAATGGATATTAAAAATGACTTTTATTGGCATAGAAAACATGTGGCATCTAGGCATTATTATGATGCCTTGCTTCCTGCTAATGTTGAATGATTTATGTGATTAAAAACAATTTCGTATTTTATTCTTTCAAATTCAATGGTCTTACAGTAAATTTAGTCATGGAGCAGATATTTAGAACTTATGTTGATACAAATGAAAAAAAATAAAACACAAATATTGAGTAATTAAGAAAAACAGAACATTGATGTTAGAAAAATTTGGTCATTTTCTTATGCTCTGGAGTTCTTATCTCAAACCAGTGACTTTTAAGATCTTTTGTTTTCTGTACCGAAGCAGTATAGTGAAAGTGTTTTTATAGAAAGTTATAAAAAAAGTCTACATATTAATTTGCTTTGGGTCATTCTAGTCTCTCTGGTAAATTCATAATTAGGAAGGGCTTTTTAAGACTGTGTTCTAGTCTCCCAGGTACACAGCTACTCCATATCTGGTAAATCTAAATTCATATGTGAGGAGGTTATGTTTTTTTAAAGCATATTATTTACACAATTCACTGGAATGGCTCCTTTGGAAGTTGGGTGGCTCTCTTATGTAATTATGTACTTAGTAACCCTGCTCTACAAAGCGGTAGAAATTCAAGTAAGAATAATTTACTGCTTATGCATAGTTATTAGAATTTTAAAGCATTTGTTTGTTCAAAATTCTAGTTTATCAGTGTTATATTTGACTAATTGCCTACTTAATAAATAATAATTTAGAAGGCAGCCAAATTTTAGCAGTTTTAAATAAGCATCAGGAACCATTCCTTCTCCCCTCTTCTTGTTTAAAAGGATTTCCATCCCTTTTAGTCCAAGTTTTGTGGTAAAATTACTAATTCCTATTTTTAAAAAAATTTATATTAGAAGTGTTGTAGATGGACTTAAATCACAGAATTTGGGAATTTTATTGTTGTTAGGCACCCTTAGAAGTATTTTAATCAACATTTTACCAACAAAGAAGCTGAGGTGCATAGAAATTATGTGAACTGCTCAAGTCTGCACCAGAACCTGGTGACTTAACTCTTGGATTAGGGTCACGCTTCCTCTTAGTTGTCAGGATAATTCAACAATTCATTTCACCAGGGATTTCTTGAATACTTCTACTGTGTGTACCACTGTGGGCTGGGCATCTAGAGGTTATAAGAATAGTATGCATTTATATGGCCTAACAGTAATACCATACTAGAACATACTACATTTTAATCTTAATTTATCTAGTGTTTTCTAGTGTTTATAAATGTTAATTTATGGTGGCTAAACCTTTAAATCTCATTGTTTCTACTAGATTATAATCTCTTTAAAAGCAGGGACTCATTTAGCTCTCATAAAGTCAATCTAGTTTTATTTCGGAAGGCTTAAATTAAAATTTTTTTTCTGAGCATTGATGGCATTGTTGGAATAAGTGTAGCTTTTCATGGTGTCTACTCTGGGGATAAAACTCATTTTAAAATAATATTTCTGTGTTCATCAAGTATTTTTGGTTTCAAATAACAGATTGCCTCATTCTCCCTGTAAGCAAGAAGGGGCAGCTATTTTAAGGAAACAGATAGCTCATAGAACTAAAGGGAAATGGATGTGTGCTCAGGCCCCACAGGACCTGGAGCTAGGTATTAGAATACCTTCAGGACTCAAAATAGTGGCTCTTGGCATTTCTGGGATAAATCCCACTTGGTCATGGTGTATAATCCTTTTTGTGTTTTGCTGGATTTTATTTGTTGGTATTTTGTTGAGAATTTTTGCCAATATGTTTGTAAGGTATATTGGTCTATAATCTCCATTCTGTTATTGAACTCATCCAATGGTTGTTGTAAGTTCTTACATTTCCATTTAGTTCTTCTTTATGTCGTTTGTTTCTTTGCTGATTCATTCTTTCTTTCAGGAATGTTTACCCTTAGTTATTGGAACATTTTAATCCTAGCTATATTAAATTCTTTAAAGTTAATTTCAGCATCTGTTTCATTTTGGTATTGGCAACTATCGATACCAGTTGAAAAATGTCTCCCTTTTTGATATCCCGAATAACATTTGGATTATATCCTTGACATTTTTAATATTATAAGACACTGAATTTTGTTTAAATCTGATTGAAAATGTTGATATTTTTATTTTATCACTCACTCAACCCAGTTGGATTCAGCCTGCAAGTTTAGCTTTCTGTAGGATTGTGGTTTCAGTATCTATTACATTTTGAAAGCCTTTGCAGTACTATTGAGATGTTCCATGTGTGTGCCACTTATTGGCCAGTCTGGAATCTGGATGGTAGTCCATCTTGTAATTTGGTTCTCAAAGTCTATAGCTTGCTGTTTTGGGTTATATCCACTCATGTACAGTTTGTTGGTGAACACAGGAGTTTATTAACCGCTTTAAAGGATTGCTTCCTGAGTTCCTACCTCTTGATTATTTCTCTAATACTGTATGGTTTCTTGAGGCTCCCTTTTTTAGTCCTCCAGCCATAAAACTAGGGCTTTACTTAATCCTGCATATGTTACCGCATCTGGGGCTAAGTGATAGGAGGATAGAGAGGAGGGAAAAATCAATAAGGTTTTGCCTTACCCTTTTAGGATAACAGTTCCTCTGATGAGCAGATTTCTTACTTCAGAGTGTTAGGCTTTGGTGGGTCCCTCCTTTTGTTGGGACCTTTCTTTTTTGTTGTTGTTGTGACCTTTCATCATGTGATTGCTTGGAGAGAATGGAGAGGACTTTAAAGAAAAATGGGAGGTTTTTACATTCTTTCTGAGTGTTAGGATACCCCTGATTCACTCCTTGAACTACAACTCTAGAGTGCTTTTCCTAGAGCTCTCTTTGCCAACACCAATACCCACTTTTGGGTTTCAGATTGTAGTCCAGGCTGGTAGACACTGGAAGAATAATAGGATAAATTGATTATTGGTTTAGTGCTATGTGAAAGTCTTCTTCCCCAGTCTACCTGCTAGTATTTCCATTTCAGAGTATATGTATGTATTAATATATATATACAGTCATGCATTTTTTTATTTTATTGCCAGAGTCGACAAACAGTCATGCATATTGTTTTGGTTTTTAGTTTTTTTTTGAGACAGAGTCTTACTCTGTTGCCCGGGCTAGAGTGCCATGGCGTCAGCCTAGCTCACAGCAACTTCAAACTCCTGAGCTCAAGCAGTCATTTTGCCTTAGCCTTCCGAGTAGCTGGGACTACAGGCATGTGCCACCATACCCCGCTAATTTTTTCTATAGATATTTTTAGTTGGCCAATTAACTTCTTTCTTTTTTTTTTTTTTGAGACAGAGTCTCGCTTTGTTGCCCAGGCTACAGTGCCGTAGCATCAGCCCAGCTCACAGCAACCTCAAACTCCTGGGCTCAAGTGATCCTCCTGCCTCAGCCTCCCGAGTAGCTGGGACTACAGGCTTACGCCACCATGCCCAGCTGATTTTTTTCTATATATTTTTAGTTGGCCAATTAATTTGTTTCTATTTTTAGTAGAGACAGGGTCTCCCTGTTGCTCAGGCTGGTTTAGAACAACTGACCTTGAGCAGTCCCCCCGCCTCGGCCTCCCAGAGTGCTGGGATTATAGGCGTGAGCCACCACGCCCTGCCAACTTCTTTCTATTTATAGTAGAGACGGGTCTTGCTGTTGCTCTGGCTGGTTTTGAACTCTTGACCTTGCGCGATCCACTAACCTTGGCCTCCCAGAGTGCTAGGATTACAGGCGTGAGCCACAGCGCTAGACCAATCATGTGTTTTTTGTTTTGTTTTGTTTTTCAATCATGTGTTTTTTAATGACAGGGATACTGTCTGAGAAATGTATCTTTAGGCACATTTGTTATTGTGCAAACTTCTTAGAGTGTACTAAAACAAACCTAGATGGTGTAGCCTACTATTTAGTAATTCACTTAGGGTGGGAGCTTAGGTCTTGTGTTCTTCTTTTACTTAGAGTTTCTATTTTATTTAAATTTAATGTACTGGAAGTCCTCACTTTGCACAACTCCAATAAGTACAGATTTCAGTTATTACAGGTTAGTTAAATAACACTAGTTCCCCAGCACCATGGTTTTAATTTCATTTACTGTGGTATGTTAACTGAGTATGTAAAGTACAAACATCATTGCTAGTTCTGCAGCCCACAGATCACTATGTGAAAAATAGATGCTCAGCACTTATTTCAAAATCTGTTGAATAGTCACTGCACATGTTATTAACTTTATGTACAGACAACAAATTGTATAATGTGTTGTCTTCTCTCCCAGTAGTAAGCCTACATGATATTTAACAAAAATAGATAATCAAAAATGGAAATTGGCTTACAGAGATGAAACAAAGTAACAAAAAAGTAACACTTTAATTGAAATTTGATTGAAATGGAAATGTAGTTATAGAAGAACTAGCTGACCATAGGAATGTCGACACTGCTGCCATTTGATAGACACTAGATATGCAGCCACATGAACTTAGTGAAGGTAAACTTATTACATAAATGAGGAAAGTGGTTTTGATGAAAAAGATGAAGATGTCCCAGAGGAAAAAACTATATATTAAAAGATCTCCTGGTGATACTTAATAACATTGAAAGTATTTTACAAAGGATAAAATGTTAGAAGCAGATCTAAACTTAGAATAGTTCACTAAGGCATAGAAAAGATGCTTGCTTTGTATGTTTGTAGAGATTCTTGAGTCTGTGACTTGATGATTTTCATCAGATTTTTTTGTTTGTTTGGTTTTTGTGAGATGTGGTCTCTGTTGCCAGGGCTAGAGTGCAGCATCATCATCATAGCTCACTGCAGCCTCACCTTTGGGCTCAAGTGATCCTCCTGCCTTAGCCCCTCAAGTAGCTGGGACTACAGACACATACCAGCCATGCCTGGCTAATTTTTCTTATTTTTTGTAGAGACCAAGGTCTCACTAAGTTGCCCAGGCTGATCTTGAACTCCTGGCTGCAAGTGATCCTCCTGCCCCAGACTCCCACTGTAATCCAAAGGCCAGGATTACAGGCGTGAGCCACCACACCTGGCCTTTCATCAGTTTTAAAAAATTTTTATTATCTTCTTAAGGGTTGCTTTTGCCCCATTTTCTTTATCTTTTTCCTTCTGGGAATCGAGATATACATGTTCACTTTTTCATTGTCATTTACATCTCTTACATTCTTTTTAGGTTTTTCTTTTATCTCTGGCTCAGCCTAGTGGTTTTCTCCTGGCCTGTCTTCCTTTTCACTAATTCTCACCTGTTCTGTTTCTAATCTTCTCTTAAAACAGTCTAATCAATTCTTAATTTCAGTATTTATATATTTTTTAGTTACAGAGTTTTCATGTTGTTATATATTTTCAATTATGGATTCCAGTTTTCTGGTGCAACTCTTCATTTTTTCATATTTTCTTGAGTATCTTATGCTCATTTTAAAGCCTGTTTCTGGTAATTCCAATACTTATCACATTGGGCTGTTTTTTAAAGAATTGTGTTAATATATGCATAACATAAAATTTGCCATCTTAGCCATTTTTACATGTACAATTCAGTAGTTTAAGTACATTTACATTATTGTGCCACCAACCTCCAGAACTTTTTCTCTTTGTAAAAACTCAATATCCATTAAACAATGACTCCCCATTCTTGCACCCTTGTCAGCCCCTAGCAACCATCTTTCTACTTTCCGAATTTGCCTACTATAATAGATAACTCATATAAGTGGACTCATATCAGTTATATGCTGCATAATGACGTTGTGAACGTCAGACCTTGTGTAGGGCAGTGGTCCCATTAGATTATAATGGAGCTGAACAGTTCTATTGCCTAGTAACATCATAGCTGTTGGACCATCATAGTGCCATGCATCGTTCTCCTGTTTATGGTTATGCTGGTGCAAACAAACCTCATGTGCTGCCTGTCATACAGTATATATCACTTGATAATGATAATAAACAACTATTACTGGTTTATGTATTTACCATACTATACTATTTATTGTTATGTTAGAGTGTACTACTTCTATTTATAAAAAGCAAGTTAAAAGAGCCTCAGGTCCTTGAGGTATTCAGGACCTCAAGAAGGCATTGTTATCATAGGAGATGACTGCTCCATGTGTGTTAATTGCCCTTGAAGACCTTCCAGTGGGTACGATGTGGAGGTAGAGGATGATCCTGATCCTTTGTGGGCCTAGGCTAACGTGTGTGTTTCTGTCTTAGTTTTTAATAAAAAAGTTTATGTTTGAAGTTAAGTGTTATTACAAAAGAGTCAATGAGTTAAAAAAATTAAAGTTTATCAGTAAGAAAAGTTATAGTAAGCTAAGGTTACTTTATTATTGAAGAAAGATGGCCAGGTATGGTGGCCTACACCTTCAATCCTAGCACTCTGGGAGGCCAAGGTGGGAGAATCGCTTGAGGTCAGGAGTTCGAGACCAGCCTGAGCAAGAGGGTGACCCTGTCTCTACTAAAAAAAAAATAGAAAAAATTAGCCAGGCATAGTAGCAGTGCCTGTAGACTCAGCTACTTGGGAGGCTGAGGCAAGAGGATCATTCGAGCCCAGGAGTTATATTGATGCTACTGCACTCTAGCCTGGGCAATGGAGTGAGACTCTGTCTCAAAAAAAAAAAAAAAAAATTCATTATTGAATAAAGAAATATATTTAAAAAAATTTTTGAGTAGCGTAAGTGTACAGTGTTTATAAAGTCTACAATAGTACATAGTAATGTCTTAAGCCTTCATGTTCACTTACCACTCACTGACTCACCCAGAGAAACTTCCAGTCCCACATGCTCCATTTATAGTAAATGACTTATACAGGTATATACCATTTTTTATGTTTAATACCATATTTTTACTGCACCTTTTCTGTGTTTTGATATATTTAGATACACAAATACTAACCATTGTGTTGCAATTGGGTGTAGTATTTGGTACAGTAATATGCTGTCCAGGTTTGTAACCTAGGAGCAATAGGCTATCTATACCACGTATGTTAGGTGTGTAGTACTATAACATCTACTACTTTATGTAAGTACACTCTATGGTGTTCATACAACAACAAAATCACCTAATGATGTGTTTCTCAGAAGGTATTCTTGTCCTTAAGTGGCACATGACTGTATTTGTCTTTTTGTGATGTGCTTATATCACTCAGTGTAATGTTCTTGAGGTTCAACCATGTTACAGCATGTGTCAGAGTTTGCTTCCTTTTCTAGACTGAATAATATTCCATTGTATGCATATAATACATTTTGCTTATAATCCATTGATGCACACTTTGTTTTCACCTTTTGGCTATGTGAGTCTTTCTGTTTTTATTGAGTTTCTCTGGTGATTTTTCTTTGTTAATTGGGTCATTTGATTTCTTTGCGTTGAATACTTGATAATTTTTTTAATTGAATGCTAGATATTTTTTAATGAAAATATTAGTGACTGAATATTATCCTTCAGAGAGTGTTTAATAATCTTTTCATGTCCCTTTGGTTCAGTTGAGGCATGTTTATTTTTGGTGCCCTTCCGTTTTCTGGTTCATCGAGTTCTTTCCATGGTGTCAATTGAAAGCCTGAGTTTTTTTACCAGGGTAACTATACTCCAGTTTTTAATTCCACAGCATCATGAGACTATTAAAATATACTTTAAATTGGTTTTTCAGCATCTTAGTCTGTGCATGTAAAACTTAGGAGTCAGAAAATACCTGGGGAAAATTGTGGACAGAATATTCACATCATACACTACCCTTCTGCCTGGGATCTTAGTCCCTAAAGTCTTGTCTGCATGAGTTATTCTCTGATGCCTTCCAACAGTTTTATTTCATTTAGTTTTATAGCTGCCTTTTCTGCATGAAATTTAGTGTGCTAACAATTACATTAAAGCTTTTCAGTAATGTGGCCAAAGGAAAAAAAAGATAAAAAATAAATTTAAAAAAGCATAGCCAAAAACAAAATCCCAATATATATTTTTTTATTTTTTATTTTATTTATTTTATTATTTATTTGTTTGTTTATTTTTTTTTTTTTTGAGACAGAGTCTCACTTTATTGCCCAGGCTAGAGTGAGTGCCGTGGCGTCAGCCTAGCTCATAGCAACCTCAAACTCCTGGGCTCAAGCAATCCTTCTGACTCAGTCTCCTGAGTAGCTGGGACTACAGGAGAGCACACCATGCCCAGCTAATTTTTTCTATATATTTTTAGTTGGCCAATTAATTTGTTTCTATTTTTAGTAGAGACAGGGTCTCTCTGTTGCTCAGGCTGGTTTTGAACTCTTGACCTTGAGTGATCCACTCACCTCGTCCTCCCAGAGTGCTAGGATTATAGGCATGAGCCACTGCGCCCGGCCCCAATATATACTTTTATTAATTAATTTTCCATGTTTTATCTGTAGGCATTCTCAAACTACTTCAACGTTGCAAGTAAAATGCAAATAACATTTTTTTCTGGTTTTTTTTTCGTTGCCCAGCTAATTTTTTCTACTTTTTAGTGGAGACAGGTCTCACTCTTTTTCATGCTGGTCTCGTGACCTCAAGCAATCCTCTGGCCTTGGCCTTCCAGAGTGCTGGGATTAAAGGCATGAACCACCTCGCCCAGCCAATTAATATTTTTTTCCATAAACTACTGGAGACTAAGAATCTGATATGATGTCCCATCACCCCTAAATTCTTTGATGTGTATTTCCTACAAACTGGAACATGCCTCTGTATAATCCAATAATAGCCATTAGAATAAGGAAATCAATATTGATACATTATTGTTCTCTAATCCAGAGGCCCCATTCAAGTTTCTCTAGAAATCTCAATAAATGTCCTGCATAGCAAAAAGATCTAGTCTAGAATCACATGTTGCATTTAGTTGTTATGTCTCTTTAGTCTCCTCTAGTTTGGGATAAAGATAATAGGCCGGTTATTTTATAGAATGTTTTTCAGATTGAGTTTTTCTGATGTTTTCTCATGATCAGTTTCAGGTTAGGTGTCTGACAGGAATATCACAGAGATGATGCTGTGTTTTTATTGCATACCATTAGTTGACACATGCTTTTAATTTGTTTCATTATTGGTGATTTTAATGTTAATCACTTGATTAAGATGTCAGTCAGGCTTTTTTCCCACTGTAACGTTAGTTTCTTTCTCTTTAATGATTAAGTATTTTGTGGGAGTTATATCATTATTAGAGTCAGGGATTTCTACTTTATTCAGTGGCTTATTATATTAGTTATCTATTATTACATAATAAATTACCACAGATTCAATGGCTTATAATAACACAACATATTTATTCATATTTTTTTGGGGATTTACAAATGAGTTACATTTAACCTTTAAACGGCAAATAGTTATTATAATAAATGCTCCCAAAATACACTGAAAAATGAAAACTTCATAATTATTTTTAAGTTTTCATGAGCCCCAATGTTTCAGAGTGCCAACTCCTAAATTTTTTTTTTTTTTTTTTTTTTTAGACAGAGTCTCATTTTATTGCCCAGGCTAGAGTGAGTGCCATGGCCTCAGCCTAGCTCACAGCAACCTCAAACTCCTGGGCTCAAGCAATCCTGCTGCCTCAGCCTCCCAAGTAGCTGGGACTACAGGCATGTGCCACCATGCCCGGCTAATTTTTTTCTATATATATTAGTTGGCCAGTTAATTTCTTTCTATTTATAGTAGAGATGGGGTCTCGCTCTTGCTCAGGCTGGTCTCGAACTCCTGAGCTCAAACGATCCGCCCACTTCGGCCTCCCAGAGAGCTAGGATTACAGGCTTGAGCCAC
>VSMD01052775.1:0-20275 GCA_008750895.1 Mirza zaza
CTGGAAACTCAGACTTGTGGGGGGAGGGGGGAAAAGGGCATTTATTGAAACCTTAAAATCTGTACCCCCATAATATGCTGAAATAAAAAAAAAAGAAAAAAAATAACAATAAAAAAAAAAAAGAAAAAAAAACTTTTTCAACTTAGCCTCATGCTATACCTGTGAAATCAGGAATTTAGTATGTTTATATTATGGACTGAATGCCTGTGTCCCCTGCTGTCGGGCCCCCCACACGCACTAATTCAAATGTTGAGGCCCTAATGCAAGATGAGACTGTATTTGGAGACAGGGCCTGTGTATTGGTCTGTTTTGTGTTGCTATATCAGAATACCACAGACTGGGTAATTGGTAATGAATAGAAATTTGGCTCACAGTTCTGGAGGATGGGAAATCCAAGAGCCTGGCAACGGCACCTGGCGAGGGCCTTAATGCTGCATCATCCCATGGCAGAAGGCAGAAGGGCCAGAGAGGGTGAGTACAAGTGAGCAAGAGGGGCCCGAATTCACTTTATAACAAAGCCACTATCGCCATGACTGACCCACTCCTGGGGTAAGAACACAATCCGTTCATCAGGGTGGAGCCATCACGGCCGAATCACCTGGTAATACCATCACAATAGTAATTAAATTTCAATGTGCCTTTTGGATTGGACATTCAAACCATAGCAGCCTGTGAGGAGGTGATAAAAGTTGAATGAGGTCATAAGGTAAGGCCATGATCACACAGGGCTGGTGTCCTTACAGAAAGAAGACCCAGCAGTACTCTCTCTCTCTCCACTTGCATTCAGAAGAAAGGTCATGTGAGCAAACAATGAGAAGATCGCTGTCTAAAAACCAGAAACTGAATTGGCCAGCACCTTGATCTTGGACTTTCCAGCCTCCAGAACTGTGAGACATAAATTTTTGTTGTTTACGCTGCCAAGTCTATGGTATTTTGCTATGGCAGCCCAAGCAAACAAAAACATATGTAACAGAAAAAAATATATATAACTTGTCCATCAAGTGATGAACAGATAAACAAAATGTGATATATCCAGACAATGGAATATTATTTGGCAATAAAGAGGAAAGAAGCTCTGATACATGCTACAACATAGATTAATCCTGAAAACAATATTCTAAGTGAAAAAAGCCAGACACAAAAGGCCACATATTATATCACCCCATTTATATGAAATATCCAGAATAGGTAAATCCACAGAGACAGAAAGTAGACTAGAGGTTGCCAAAGATGGGGTGGGGGCAATTGGGAGTGACTGCTAACTGGTACAGGGTTTCTTTTTGGGGTGATGGAAATGTTCTGGAATTATATAGTGGTGGTGACTGCACAATACTGCGACTATACTAAAAACCCAACTACAGACTTCGAGATGGTGAATTTTATGTTATGAAAATCTGAACTCAATTTTTAAAATTGCAAAACTCCTCCCCGAAACCCTAATATATAACCATTAAAATAAAAATGTTCCTCGTTATATGAGCTCTGTAAAGCCCCCTCCTGGGGAAAAGGCTCACCCCAGGGGCAGGTCTGCCAGGCCCTACCTGATCTCTGCGGGTCCTTGTCCAGCCTGCAGCCGCCGGTGAACAGCATCTCGGCCTCCCTGGCCAGCAGCGTGTACCGGGGCTCATCCTGCATCCCGTCGTACTCGCCACCCTCGTCGCAGTCCGTCCTCTCCAGGGCAGCATTGTACCAGTGCAGGGCCTCCACCCAGTCTTGGCATCTTGCCAGGAGATGAGAGGGAAAGGGGAGGTTACCATGGCAACAGGGTGGAAGGGAGGAGGGCCACTCAGCAGGAGGGGAAGTCGGGGATCCCAGCAGGGCCACCACTTATGGCTCACAACCCATGTACCCAAGACCACCAGATCTGAGGGATACCTTCATAGTGTAGATTTATTTATATGCTTAGTAAGAGAGCAGTCAAGTAGCTCTCCTTAACAAAATCAGTATATTACAATTTCCCAACAGATGGAAGGAAGTAGAGTGCCTTGAGGAAGGGAGGTCATTTTTCTAGTTTGCACAGAAGCACCTCTGAGCTAGCATCAGCAGCGTCCTGGCTGGGCTGCCCTCTGACGCGGGTAGAGAAGGGTGCAGGGGACACCCTCTGCAGACGCCTCCAGGGCCATCTGCGCTAACAGCAATCATTCAGCCCTGTTTTCCGCTCTGCCTGTGCGGGCCGGCTCTGGCTCTCCTGTTTACCCTGGAACAGCTGACTGCCCCGCTTCCAGCTCTGTCCCCCACTACCCTCCATCCTCCCCTCACTGCAGCACACGTATGGCTGCCACACCCCCAAGGGCATGCACGGGTTCCAGCCAAACCGCACAGCACGGAATACGGAGCCAACAGGGCGGCGTGCTCTTTTTCTCTGGGTGTAACCCACGTGAGTGACTATTTATGGTACATCAGGAAAGAGCAAAGAGAGACCCAGATAAGAAAGCCTATAGTTCTGAAACGCTGCAGGAGCAACAGCTCTGACGACTGGCTGTCTCCTCCTCGCGGCCGCAGCCTCCTGAGGCCCATCTGACCTGGTCTGCCCCCCCAACGGGCTCCCGTGCCCGCGTCGCCCTCTGCGCCAGGCTTGCAGGGTCGCCTCCTCGTCCCCAAACGTGCCGCTCCTGCCTGCTCCGTGGCCGTTCCCACGGCTGCTCCCTCGCCTTGGGCATTCTCCCCCTGATGCTTTCCACACCCGGCGCCTGGCTGCTGTTTGGGTGTGCGCTCCTTCCAAAACCCGTGTTGAGATTCAATTGCCAGGGTGACGGGATTAGGAGGAGGGACGTTTGAGAGCTGATTATTGGGCTGTGAGGGCTCTGAGCTCACGAATGGCTTCGTGCTGTTATGGGGGGTGGGGGTTCATCATCAAAGGGTGAGTCTGGCTCCCTGTGACTTTTCTCTCTTCCCCTCCCTGTCACCTTCCTCTCCTTCCACTATGTGATGGCACAGCAGGAAGGCCCTTGCCAGATGCCGGCACCTTGATGTTGGACCTCCCAGCCTCCACAACTATGAGCCAGTAAGTTTCTGTTTATGATCAATTACCCTGTCTCAGCTACTGTTTTGTAGCAGCACAAAACTAAGACGCTTCTCACCCCTCCAGACTCAGCCCACGTAGCACCTACCTCTTCAGAAGCCCCTGTCCCCCAAGCACCCCTGTTTCTTACAACAATTACTGCAATCTTCAATTCTCCCCGTTCACTTGTTTATTATGGTCCCCCCTGACTAGCATGTAAGCCCCAAGAAGGCAGGGGCCTTAGTCTGCTTTGTTAACTGCTAGAATTCCCGGGGCCTGGCAAACAGCACAGGCTCAAATATCTGCCGAATGGATAAATGTAAACCGGTGGCTGTCTGGGATGGTTTTCAGGAGATAACCTTGACTCCATCTTATCTTTTAAAAAATGGAAATGGTTTGAAAATTGTTGGTGACATGCTCAACAAACTCAGGTTTTAAAACTGGCTGGAAGTCACTAGACTAGATGACCTTACTCCTTTCTGCTCTGACCCTCTCCCATCTTAAAGGGCAAAGCAGAATTGTCCCCATAACATTATATAGGAAAGGGCCTAATCTCTCCCTGCCCACCCCCACCAACGCTATCCCAGTGATAAGGTGCCCACCCTGCCTTGAAATTTCCAATGTCTTTTCCTTTGCCTATTAGAGAGTAACTTCAGAGAGCCAAAACCCCTTAAATGCAAACCCCTGCCTTACCCATAGCTGGCCCTTAATTAACGTTCCCTGAATGGAAGAGGCTGGACCTGCTTGGAATAAGGACAAATAATAATAATAATGATAATAATGATATGAATACAGCAAAAGCTATAAAAGAATATCTTGATAGATTTAACTACATAAATATTAAAAACAGGTGTGTCAATGTGTCCACAAACCCAATAAACAAAGGTCATTATGTGATACCTGTGCCCTCACCCCATCTATGGTAGCCAGCTCTGAAAAACACCTTTTTAAAGAGAAGTATATGCCAAAGGGTTAATGGCCTTAATATGTAAAGAATTCTTACAAATCAATAAAAAACCCATCACCCTGAATAAAAATAAAAAGTAGAAAAAGGCAGGAAGAGAAAGCACACATAGCAAGGACTTTTTAGAGGCCACAGATCCAAATATTCAACACCCAGCTCCAGCTACCCCCATACAAGCAGGACTTCCCTGTTGCACTCAATGGGCACCATATGTCTACACTGGCATTTGACCTGATAAGATCATGTCAGGTCTTTTTTTGCTTGCTTCCCCTCTGTGCCAGTAGACAGTACACTGGATTAGGGATGAGAAGACCTAAGTTTTGACCCTGCCATGTACCAGGCATTTGACCATGAGCAAGTCTCCTCACTTCTCAGAACCGCAGTTTAGCCATCCATAAAATGGGGCCCAAAATACCTGCCCTGTCTGTGTCAAAGAGATGTATTGGTTCATACATTCACACAACTGCTGAGCCAGGCTCTGTGCTAGACACTGGGACCACGGCAACGTAGGAGACCTGATGTTTGTTTTTGATGAAATGAGATCACACGATGAAGTGTTATCCAAAACATATGGGAGGATTACTGTTACACAGTCAGTGTCTGATAAATGTTGAGGCTGCGTGATATGTAACATAGGCAGGATGTCATGTGTCCAGAAGTGTTTGACCTTGGGAGCTTGATATGATACGGCCACAGTCCAGACTTTCCTTCGAAACCCACGAGGGAGCTGAGACCTTGACACCAGAGAGGAGGGGACCGCCACGCCACCCTGGAGGTTTAGATGATGAGGCCCCCACCCTACTCCCTTCCAGAAAGCCACAGGAGGCTCCCGAGGACGGGGTGGGGTAGCTAAGTTCCAATGGGCCCCACAGGATGAGCAAAGCACCCCTTGATGAGTTCTATTCCCCTAAACGACCTCTGCCCCTGGACTTCTGGGACCTCCTACTGGCCAAGCCAAGTCCCTGGAACAACGGGGCCGTCCGCTGCAGGAACCAGTCCTGGCATCTCAGCCCGATGGATCAATGAAAAGGAGCCGAGCAGCCTTCGGGAGTCTCGAAGCCATTCAGGAAAACTCACCCTGGAGCTTGCCTCCTTCTACCTGCTTCCTCTTAGAAGTGAAAAATAATACAAATAAAAATAAAAGTAGGAAAAGCCAATTGAAATCACCCATAATCCTAACACCTAGGGACAACCACTCTGACCTAGATGCTGCAGATCACCTCAGATTTTTTTCTTACACATACTGGCTAGAACAGCTGCTGTGTATCACACACTTTATATGCCAGGCACTGTGACAGTCACGGGCAACGTCTTATTCACCCCTCGCACACCAGCCCCAGGACACAGGTGCTATAATACTCCTAGCTTGCAAAATGAAGAAACTGAGGCCAAGGAGGTAAAATAACTTGGCCAATGTCACTGGATCGGTAATGGGGAACCAAGACTGGAACCGAGCTCTGTCCTAACACTGGAAGGCAGGGTTCGCCCGCAGCCCCGAGTCCCACCAGCTCCACCTGAGTGACAGCCGCAATACCTGTCTGGGCTGAGGTTCTGGCCGGTGTCAAAAGCTCGTGCCACCAGGATCATGGACTGTCTGTCACCAGCTTCAGCTGCCTTCAGTAAGTAATCGAATCCTTTTGTTTTATTCTCTTCTGTCTCCTGTCGATACAAACCAAAGAGGGAGAAAGCAAAGCAAATGAGGCTTGTGTTAGAGGCTGCCAAGATCTCACTAGTCAATCTTCCCCCTATTTCTTGGGTTATTTTGAGAGCTCTGGGCTGGGCTGCCATAGAAGTATACAGCCATTTTTAGTATGTTCACAGAACTGTGTAACCGTCACCACAATCAATTCCAGAATACTTTTACCAACCCCAAAAGAAATTTTATACCCCTGCTCTCCCCAGCCTGCCCAGCGCTAGTCTACTTCTCGTCTCCATGGATTGTCTGTTCTGGACATTTCCTGTAAATGGAATCAGACATATGTGATCCTTTGTGGCTTCTTTCATTTAGCATGATTCTTTCAAGGTTCATCTAGGTTCCAGCATGTACCAGTACTTCATTTCTTTGTATGATCAAATGGTAGTCCATGGTGTAGTCATCTCACATTTTGTTTATCTATTCATCCACTGATGGACATTTAGGTTGTTTCCATTTCTTAGTTATTGTGAATAATGCTGCTAGGAACATTTGCGTACAAGATTTTATGTGGATGTATGTTTTTATTCTTTTGTGTACACAACTACAAGTGGAATTGCTGGGTCACATGTACCTTTATATGTGTAGCCTTTTGAGGAGCTGCCTGCCTGTTTTCCACAGTGGCTGAACCTTTGCCCATTCCTCCCAGCAGTGTAGGAGAGTTCCTGCCTCCACTCTGGTGCCCTGTGGACCATTCTACAACAGCTAGAGAGATGGGGTTTATTTGATTAGAGATGGGGTCTTGCTCTGTCACCCAGGCTGAAGTGCAGTGGTGGAATCTTAGTTCACTGCAGCCTCAAACTCCTGGGCTCGAGTGTTCCTCCTGCCTCAGCCTCCCAAGTAGCTGGGATGACAGGCTACTTGGGAGCCTAGCTCACAGCAACCTCAAACTCCTGGGCTCAAGAAATCCTTCTGGGCCAGGCATGGTGGCTCACGCCTGTAATCCTAGCACTCTGGGAGACTGAGGCGGGCAGATTGCTTGAGGTCAGGAGTTCGAAACCAGCCTGAGCAAGGGCGAGACCCCGTCTCTACTATAAATAAAAAGAAAATTAATTAGCCAACTAATATATATAGAAAAAATTAGCCAGGCATGGTAGCACATGCCTGTAGTCCCAGCTACTCGGGAGGCTGAGGCAGGAGGATCACTTGAGCCCAGGAGTTTGAGGTTGCTGTGAGTTAGGCTGACACCACAGCACTCACTCTAGCCTGGACAACAAAGCAAGACTCTGTCTCAAAAAAAAATAAAATTAAAAAAGAAATCCTTCTGCCTCAGCCTCCCGAGTAGCTGGAACTACAAGCGTGTGCCACCATGCCCAGCTAATTTTTTTTTTTTTTTAAAGTAGAGACAGGGTCTCACTATGTTGCTCAGGCTGGCCTCAAATGATCCTGCCTCAACCTTTCAAAGTGCTAGGATTCCAGGTGTGAGCCACCACATCTAGCCAGAGAGATCCTCTTAAAACCTAAGTCAGGTCACATTACTCTCTTAAAACTGCTTCATTAGTTTCTTACCTTGCTCAGGGACAAATCCAAAACTTTCATAGTGGCCTATAATGCCCTTCTTAACCTTCAAGCTTCAAGAAGTGTGACAGGGACTACCAGTTACCCCCATGTCCACTCTCTCCCCCATCATGTTTTCACTGGGCAGAAGGCTGACCAACTAATAACTACATATCCCAGGCTCCCTTGCAGCCAAAGCCTGTGTCCTAATACAAGAGGCCTATCCCATCGCTCTTGATCACATTCCTCGTCATATTTTCTCCTCCCTTGCACTTTAGAACAATGCTTGGTGCAAGAAGTGCTTAATAAAGGTTAGCTACTTTTAATTCTATTGGAGGCCGGGCGTGGTGGCTCACGCCTGTAATCCTAGCACTCTGGGAGGCTGAGGCGGGAGGATTATTCAAGGTCAGGAGTTCGAAACCAGCCTGAGCAAGAGCGAGACTCTGTCTCTACTAAAAATAGAAAGAAATTAATTGGACAACTAAAAATATATAGAAAAAATTAGCAGGGCATGGTGGTGCATGCCTGTAGTCCCAGCTCCGTGGGAGGCTGAGGCAGAAGGATTTCTTGAGCCCAGGAGATTGAGGTTGTTGTGAGCTAGGCTGATGCCACGGCACTCTAGCCTGAACAACACAGTGAGATTGTCTCAAAAAAAAAAAAAAAAAAAATTCTATCGAAAATGGTTTTGTTAATTATTATCTGTATTACATCCTAACCCATCTGGAAAAGGTTTCTCCATGAGAACAGGGACTTTGTCTATCTTAGTCACTGCTGTGAATGAGAACCTAGGACAGTGCCAACATGCTCAAAATGCAGGTACCCGAATGAATGAATGTCTTAGCCAGACAAGAGAAAAGGCCCAAAGAGTGGGGGCGCCAGGGGAGGTGGGAAAGGGGCTTCTAGAACACAGTGGCCTTCTCAGGGCACATGGTGATCACTCTCCTTGCTAAGCCGTCCTTCCTGCCCGCCGTGTGCTGACCACACGGCTCTATGCAGCCACACTCCTGCTAGGCAAAGCTGTGAGAGTCTGCCTCCTAGAGAAACGGCCTTGCAACACCTACAGGTGAGGAAGCTGAACTTGCTTCTCAGTCCCTTTACAAAGTTGCTGGGGTATAGCTGGTGTAAATGGCATGGGATTGCAAGGAGAGTTAGAAAGTCTCAGAGAGATGGGATCATCCATCCCCGGTCCTGGTCCCCAGCACTCCTTTATTTTATTTTTGAGACAGAGTCTCGCTTTGTTGCCCAGGCTAGAGTGAGTGCCATGGCCTCAGCCTAGCTCACAGCAACCTCAAACTCCTGGGTTCAAGCAATCCTCCTGCCTCAGCCTCCCGAGTAGCTGGGACTATAGGCATGCACCACCATGCCGGCTAATTTTTTCTATATATATTAGTTGGCCAATTAATTTTTCTATTTATAGTAGACACAGGGTCTCGCTCTTGCTCAGGCTGGTTTCGAACTCCTGACCTCGAGCAACCCTCTCACCTCGGACTCCCAGAGTGCTAGGATTACAGGCGTGAGCCACCTTGCCCGGCCCCCAGCACCCCTTCATTCTGTCCTCAGATACTCCTGAGCTGTCCTCCGTGTGCCAGGCTCTGCGGTAAAAGCTGGCGCAGCCTGAATGCAGCCATGTGCCAGAGCCGGCTGGCGCAGGTTTGCAACAGACTTAAATTTTCAGGGATTCAGCAAGCCAGTTGTAAAACACGGCCGTTATATCCTATAAATTATGTTTCCGAGATAACATAATCACGAGATGAATTATATTCAAAACCAAGGTAACACATACTCAAAGCTCGTGGCTTCCTCCACTCCCCTCACCTTCACAGAGACGTCGGCCAGGATGTGGTGCGGCAGCTGCGAGTAAATGAGCCCCAGGCCCACGATGGCCTCCAGCTCGCCCAGGTCGGCCGCGTGCTCCAGGTGGAAGACGGCCGACTCGCGGTCCCACTCTTCGTCCTTCTCGCAGAAGCGCCCGCCCTCGTGGTAGCGCACCATGGCCAGATGGACCTGCCACACAGACTGCGGTGTTGGCCCGGCTGTCTGGGAGGCCGAGGTGCACCCAGGGCCGCCCAGCCAAGCCTGCGGGAGGAAGCGATTAGCGGAGGAGAGGCGTGCGCTGGGGGCCTCCGGGTTAGTGCAGAGAGGGCTCTGAGACGGGTATCGTGGATACCTTCCCCAGAATGGACTTCCCGATTTTCTTTTCAAGGTCCAGAGCATTAAGCCTTTGCACTTCCAGGGCCACGGCCGAAGCCCTCGGCAGGTGGAGGCGGGAGGAGTTGAAGAGATTCCACTTCTCTACACAGACCTGAAGGGAGAGAACCGGCCATAGAAGCGCGGGGCTGGGGTGGGCACTCGTCACGGCTGTCGGCAGTCCCCACTACTCAGGAGCCTGGCTGGTAAGAGGGGGAGTGAACCCTCATGGTGTCACAATTTTATTGGACAAACATGGCTTCAATTTTAATAGTTCAAATGCCACCAGCAACAGGACCCATGGCTAGCAGAACAGACTGCAGGAGCTCAAGGACGCATTTCCCTCTCGTTTATCCGAGTAGCAACCCCCGTGCCATACTCCCCATACAAGGCACCAGAAGAGTCTGACTCAGACCTTCCAGCAAGTCACTTTGCTTTCCTCTGTGAAATCACCATAATGCCACTGGCAACATCCACAGGTGATTCAGAGGATGGGTTTAGAAAATACATAATTTCTGCCAGCCAAAGACGCCCTGGTCCTGAAGTCCTTGCAGCATAAAGCTGGGTATGTGTGTGCAGGCCCATGTGTGTGCCAAGCATCCCACAATGCACACGGCAGCCCCCACACCCAAGAATGATCCAGATCGGAAGGCCAAGAACGCCGAGGTTGAGCAACCCTGCTCCACACTGAGCTGAGAAGACCCTGACCCCACCACAAAATACCCCATGGCAAATAATTAGTGTTCTGGGAGGAACAAGAGTCAAGCCTGCAGGAGTGGGCAGGGGAGACTCCCAGAGGAGATGCCACCAGGACCCAGGTTTGGAGAGCAGGTAGGCTCTGAGGAAGGATGACCAGAGTGGGAGGAAGGACCTTGCAGGTGGGAGAAAGACTTGACTTAGCAAAGGCTCAAAGGTGAGAGGTTCAAAGCATGTTAGGGATCAGCTAGAGGAGTGGGCAGGGGCACAGGGCTGGTCTGTCCCAGACTGGCCTGATAGTGACCGTCAGCTAAGATGCTCATTAAACGTACGAGCTGGGGAACTGGGGAAAGGTGCATAAGACCTCAGTTTTCTCACCCCTAAAATGGGGATGAATAACATCAGCCCATTTCCCTGGGTGGATGCAAGAAGTAAACTGATTAATGCTGCAAGATTCTCCACACAGCAGGCACTTTAAGATGTGAGCTATAGCTGTTGTGACATCTGTCTAGGATGGGGCTGTTCTGCTCTGATCCTCCCCACAGATCCCCCACATCCTGTCCAGGACATAGGCTCAAAAGTCCCCCTTTGCCCAGAGGATGTGCTCCTTTGCAAAATCTTCCTTTAGGACACGTAGGCAGATGGGGAGGCAGCAGAGACATGAGGGAGGAGAGACAGCAACAAAGCCCGGAGGAGGCGCAAGGGCAGCTGTGCCCAGGGGCACGGGGCGCATTACCCGTCCAGAGCTGCCCAGACTGTCCTCGTCAGACTCGTACCGCCGACTACTGTTGGAGTGGCCCTGAAGGGAGGGAGGCAGAGATGACAGTGACCCAAAGAGCAGGTCCTCCCCCCAAGAACCACCCCAATGACAGCCAACCCCGTCCTCCATCCTCCCAGGGGTAGCTGGACCCCGGTCTGCCTAGCAGAAGGGATGCTGGGTCCCAGCCAGGAATGGCATGTTGGGGCATCCATGGCCTCAAGGTCTCTCTCCCTGCGTGGACAGATGGAACCGGACCCCAGCACAAAGCCACTGAGGAAACAGTGCTGAGTCCTTCCTTTAGCCAAAGCTCTTACTGCATGTTTCATATTCACAATCATAAAGCTGAGACCAGAGGTCTCCCAGCAACACCGGCCCTGACATGCAGGCTCGATTTGGGCGTGTGGTCAGCATGGCCCCTGAATGGCCGACACTCCCAGGATGCTGTGAAGAAAGGACCTGAGGACACCGACCTCTGCAGCCCTCCACAGGGACTGCCAGCACCCTGTCCCTTGGAGCTGGGCCCTCCCACCCACACCAGCGCCCTCCCTGCTCTGCAGCCAAAGGCTCCTGCTGCACTGAAAGACTTGTCGGCCATTTTCGACCTTCTACTTAAGCTTCCTCACTTGCCCCTGACTGGTCCATGTGATCCTGTTTTATCTTCTCCCTTGCATTTATCTTTATCTGAAATAATCTTGCTTATTAATTTGCTTCTTATCTTCTCAGGACACCCTCATACTCCCCCCACTTCAGGAAGGGGGACTTTTATCCTCCTGGAGGATAAATGAGGCAGCAGGGGACTCTGGTCTCCTTTCCCATGGATTCCTCACATGTTCTCGGAGCTCAGGGTCATCCAGTTCACCCCGCTTCTCACTGGGGTATCCACTATCCCCGCTGTTCTCAGAGTCCTGTGGAGAGAAGATGGCCTTAGGGTCGGAAAGGGGGCCTTACTAATAACCTATCTAACAGAAGAAAATAAACTATCAAACAGAAAGTAAGAAATAAACTCACAGCACATAATTGCCCCTTTGAGGGGGGAAAAACCCTCACAACTATCCCCTTTGTTTTGTTTAATTATAACAAATGTGGTCTAACTTGTTATCTCTAAGACTTCATTTTCTCGGCCTTTTGAAGAACCTTAAGTGGACAGTAGGGACGTGAACTCCCTGCTCCAACTCCCGGCCTCGGTTCCTACAAGAAACATATTTCAAGAACTCAGATAAGCTGGCTTCGCAGAGAAAAGGAGAAAAAAAAAAATAGAAAAAGCAAACACCACTGTTCCACAGCTGCTCCTGTTATCAGTCTGCTAAAACAGAGGGAAAAAGTGCCATCTTTATCCTTCAAAACACCAGCTTCTTTTTCTCAACTACCCAGCACTTTCACTCCTTTCTCTGTGTGCTACGGCTACTCTCTCCTTCACACTCTTTCTTTCTTTCTCAGGAAAATAAACTTTGTACTTCTTCCTGTCCTAAACTGTGTGAGAATTCTTTCTCCAACCTGCCATGAGCACCTAGTAAAAGTTTCCATCCTAACAGGGTCCCAGTGGTCCTCTGAGTAGCTGGTGGTGACATCTGGACATTCCAACCATTGGCTTTCTGTCCTCTGTCCATCACCTCACTTAACATCCTCTTCCTGCTACCCCTCGCTGGTTGGGCGACCATGAGGCAGGATCGAGTACTGGTGAAGGCCTTGGGCTCTGGAGCCAGACTGCCTGGGCTCAAACCTGGCTCCGCTGCTGGCCAGCTGTGACCTTGGGCAGTTGCTTAACCTCTCTGAGCTTCAGCATCCTCAGCTCTGGGGATTCTTCCCAGCACCCACATAGAAGGGCTGGCTGTGAGGATCGAGTAGGGTGTTACATGCTGAAAACGTGGATCACAGTGAGGGCTTTACTCAGAGTGTCTCACCCACTTCACAGGCAATAAAACAAAGGCTGGTTTCAGGTCTATGTCCCATGAACAAAAATACAGCTTTGGGAACAATATTTACTATTAGCAAGTCCTCAGCCAAAACTGCACAGATCACCTGGGCATATTTTTATTCTCCCCGACCTGAGTTCTGTTCTGAAAGGGAATCTGATATACTTTAGAATCTCTAAAACTTCAGTCACGTGCCCACCAATGTTGAGTTCCGGCCTTCTCTGCACGTCACCTGCCCCGTTAGTTACCAAATGCCATTATTTTCTTTCTTTCTTTATTCCACTAGCAAGTATTTCAAACACACGACTAAGCATCGAGAATGCTAAGATGAACTCCGACACACCTACCACCCAACTTTGTCAACTCCTGACACTGTGCTTTAGTTACCTGAGATCTTTTATTTTTAAAAGGAACTAAAACGTTACTGTTAAAATTTAGACCTCTGGGTATCCCTTCCCATCCCATTCTCTTCCTCCTCCAGATAAAATAGCTTTCCTGAACTCATGCTTCTCATGTCTTTAGATTAACCATTGTATGTTACTTAAATAAATATATATATTTTAAAGCAGCTTGGCATCACCACCAGAAACGTAAAACCTGGATCACTCTCGCAGATACATGGGAGTCATTCAAACACATATAGCGAAATCCTTGGCGTCCGGTCTGGCCAGGGACCCACTCGAGCCTGAGGAACTGTGCTGTCCTCAGAGAGCCCTGCCCTTGTCGCTAGACAGCTCTAGAGCCTTTGTCCTGTGTGAGCTGAAAGGCTGATGGGTTTTTGAAAAAAAACTATTTCAATTTTTTAAATTGAGGTATGATTTGTCTACAATAAAATTAAAGTGTTCATTTTGCTGAGGGAAAGGCTGTTTTGTGGGGGGCACTCAAGTGACCTGCCTCAGCCTCCCAAGTAGCTGGGACGACAGCTGTGAAAGGCTGTTGTTGAAAACAGATCACAGGCCCTACCTACCCAGGAGTTTCCCAACCTTGGGCACCTCGCCCCACCCTCTGGAGTCACTCCCATGCTGTGACATAGACAGACTCGTTCAAACCCCAGCTCTGTGATCCCAGCGAGGCAGCCAACCTCTCCAAGCTTGGTTGCCCTATCTGAGAAATGACATGAATGCAAGGCGACAATGCGGAGAGTGAGCGTGGGGTCGGGACAGCCTGGTCTGACCGCTGGCTCCACCATTGAGTGACCATGAGCAAGCAGCCTAACTTTCTTGTGCCTTAGTTTCCTCTTCTCTAAACCAGGGATAATGAGAGAGCTACCCAAGCAGCTGCTAACATCGGGGACGAGATGCAGGTGGCAGAGGGAAGGGGTGTGAGGGAGACTTGTCACCACGACAATCCTTCATGCCTTGTCTTTTTAACACATGGGGACTTTTTTTTTACCTATTCTAAAATCTTAACATTTATTATAATTCCAGAAGAAATAAATAATATCTACGTCATAAATTGTGAGGATTAAATGAGACTATCTACCAAGCTCATAGTGACACTTCCAGATGTATCAGCTATTATTATTTTTCTTCCACTCAAGAACTCTGGGCCAGGTGTGGTGGCTCATGCCTGTAATCCTAGCACTCTGGGAGGCCGAGGCGGGCAGATCATTTGAGCTCAGGAGTTCAAGACCAGCCTGAGCAAGAGGGAGACCCCATCTCTACTAAAATATAGAAAGAAACTAGCCAGACAACTAAAAATATATAGCAAAAATTAGCAGGGCATGGTGGTGCATGGCTGTAGTCCCAGCTACTAGGGAGGCTGAGGCAGAAGGATTGCTTGAGCCCAGGAGTTTGAGGTTGCTGTGAACTGGGCTGATGCCATAGCACTCTAGCCTGAGCAACAGAGTAAGACTCTGTCTCGGAAAAAAAAAAAAAAAGAACTTGGGGGCTGGGTGCGGTGGCTCATGCCTGTAATCCTAGCACTCTGGGAGGCAGGCGGATTGCTTGAGCTCAGGAGTTCGAAAGCAGGCTGAGCAAGAGCAAGACCCTGTCTCTACTATAAATAGAAAGAAATTAATTGGCCAACTAATATATATAGAAAAAATTAGCCGGGCATGGTGGCACACGCCTGTAGTCCCAGCTACTCAGGAGGCTGAGGCAGAAGGATTGCTTAAGCCCAGGAGTTTGAGGTTGCTGTGAGCTAGGCTGACGCCACGGCACTCACTCTAGCCTGGGCAACAAAGTGAGACTCTGCGTCAAAAAAAAAAAAAAAAGAAAAGAACTCAGAAAAGCAGCCAAGAGTGAACTTGAACCTTTGGGGCAATCTGAGAGTGCAACTTAAAGTGAGCTTGTGGTCTGTGCAAGTGTGACATTTCTGCAAAGTCTGTTTATTTAAAAAATTCATAAGAAATTTTAATTTGACACCTTAATATACATTTGCATGCACGCAAATATGATGCCTTCAGTTTCTTCCCACTGAGTCAACCTGAAGCTGCAGGAAACATTCTGCTTATCCAACCCAAGAGCATTTCAGCTTACTGTACCACGTTACAGATCTGAGAGCCAATATAGTGGCCCAATGAGATAATTGTCCACACACATGGCCAAACCAAACCTGGGGCTGAACCTGGCATTTACCAGAAGGTTACACTGCTGCTGATCTGTAGTCCCTCTTTCCTAACCATCTCCAGGAACTGCAACGGACCCAGCTCTTGCCCAAGGAACGCTCTGCCTTGGGCAGGAGTATGGAATCCATCTGTATCCTCCTGCTGTCCCTACCCCATGCCTTCCTGGCAGGGGAGATCTGGGCTGGGCTGCCCACCTCCCAAGTTGAAGATTCACCCCCAATTCCCATTAGGATAAAGTCCAGCCCTCCACCCCAAGGGCACTAGAACCCGCAGCCTCTCTCCCTCCACACTCACCCGGTGGTTGTCCAGATGGTCATGGTCTCTGGGTGCCATGTTATCCAGGTCACTGAACACTGGCCAATCTGGGCAGAGAGAGACAGAGATGATATGTTGGTTACCCTGCAGGAATATTCACAAGACCAACCTAGAGCCCAAAGCAGACCACACCAAGCCTTTATTATTATTTTTTTAGTTTTAAAGAAAGGCACAAGAGAACTTGCTCTAAGTCTGCCACTTGCCAACTACATAATTCTGAGCAAGCAGCTTCCCCTCCAAGACTCTTCAAGACTGTGATAATGCAATTATATTTGTAATGTGTTTGTTAGCATGTGTGCCTGGCCTACACTCGGCCCCCAGTAAGGGGCAGCTGTGAAGGAAGAAAAGCCATTTGTACATTTGGGGCCCAAGAAGTGGGCCTCAGACGGCTTCAAAACCAACCATCTCCTACTGGTTCCCTATCTCAGTCTCCTGCCCTAAGCTTGCTCAAGCCAAATCTGTCTGCCTGCCTGTTTTTATACAGATTTTAAACATGGCTCTTGTATTTTTAAATGGCTTTCAAAAGTCAAAAGAAGAAAAAGAATTTGTGACATGTGAAAACTATATGAAATTTAAATTTCAGTGTCCACAAGTAGTTTTATTGGAACACAGCCACACCCATTCACTTAAATATTTATTTTCTGTGGCTACTTTCATGTTGCAAATATAGGGACCGAATGACCTGGAAGGCTTAAAATGTTTCCTCTCTGGTTCTTTTAAGTAAAGCCTGTTGACCCTGCTCCAGACGATCCCAAAGGCCTTCCCCAGTGGAGACGTCTAAAAGGCTCCTTTAACGTTTTGACATAAAATCTTCCTCTCCTGCTCTGAGCCTGCTCCCCTACGGCCTTTCCCTGAATAAATAACTACGTTGTCCTTCCAGTTCTTCAGGCCCAAGTCCTGGAGTCAGCCTTGCCCACCACCTTTCCTGCATGCCCTCAGCCACATAACCACAAACTCTACCACTTCAACTTCAGAAACACTGTTTCCATTTTTCACCTCTGAACTATTCATATCACATTAATAGATTTCCTAATGTTGATCAACCCTCAGATTCCTGTGAAAACCCTAATTGACAGGCTATTCCTTCAAGATACTACTAGTTTTTACTTGTTAATATCTTATTTAGAATTTGTGTGGTTTTTTTTGTGTGTGTATATATAAGTAAGGTTGGGATATAGTTTTTTTTTTTTTTTTTTTTTGATGTTTTGTCAAATTTTGGAGTAAGGGTTTTGCTAGTTCCATAAAACACACTGAAAAATGTTACCTTGTTTTCTACAACAAGAGTCGTTTTTATGGCATTTAGATGACCTATGTCTTGAAAGTTCATTCAAAGAACTCACCTGGAAAACCATCAGGGCCATGAATCTTTTTGGTCAGCATGGCTGATTCTTCTAACATAAATGAAAGCCAGTTTAGTTCTGCCCTACCTGTTGCCTGTCCCTTCCAACCACAGTGACCAGGGGCCAAACCACCACTCACGGAGCTGGTCCAGCTTCTGGCTGTGTGGTGTGGCCGAAGACGGGGAGGAAGGGAGAGAGTCAAACGTCATGTCACTCATGTTCTCATCTCCAGAGTTTTCTGAGAGGCGGAAAAGCAGGGGTGGCCGGCTCCCAGAGAGGGTCCTTACGCGGGGGCTCCCACACTTTTCCTCTGTCCCCCTCAAGATGGTCTTGGCTGATTGCTGGGGACATTAACAGGGATTTTCATGTCACACAGGCACCCTCTGGGGGATGAAGAGCTCTTCCTGTTGTTTCCTCTGACCCTGAAGCCCTATCAGCCACGGCTCCTCCACACACCCATGCAGGGGCTGACAGAAAATTTATAAAAAATCAGTAGGGATTAACCCTAAGACCTCCAAGAGGGGACATCTGGGAACAGGAACTCAAAGGACCTGCCAGCCCCTAAAATGCTGACCACACTTTACAGCCCTGAGCTGGAGAATGTATCCCACTCTATGTCCAGAACCCCAGGTTGGTCTTTGCCAATATTCCCTTGTATCTGGTCCATGTGGCAAGGTCAGGGGAAAGGGACCTCAACCTGGACACACCAAGGTGCCCAGAGAGCCAGGTGTAAGTCCAGCCATCTGTCAATGCCCACCAGGCATACACCTTCTGTCTCTGCATGCCTGTTCCCCTCACCCTGGGCAAAAATGGGCCCACCTTGAGCAGACACCAGCCACTCTATTGTGGGGATACTCAGGTGGGCTTTAGGTACTGAGTTGGGGGGACGAGTTGTGGCACAGATGGGATGGCTCCTTCCTGCCCTGGTATTCTTCAACTAAGCATCGCTAGGCCTGGCTGTCACCACACAGGGAGGCAGGGCTTGCTGTCCGGGTAGCGGAAGGGCCTGCCTGGCCAAGCAGGTTCACGCCGGGCACCCACCAGCAGCTTGGTGTTCTGATTCACCGCGTCCTTCTCCCGTGGTGAGAGGTCGAAGGGGGCGAGGCCCATGCTCATGCAAATCCGGTTGCAGGCATGAGAGTAGAAGAAAAGCGCCATCCCCCGGACACCTGTGGACAGAGCAGGGGTGTATGGAGTGTTGCTTTGCTTTGTGACAGGGGAGGGGTGGTGCCAGTCCCATAAATGTGGCTGAGACAGGTGTAAGATGTGCTGAGCTTAGGGTGGTCAGACACCCCAGGCTCCCATCTCGGTGACCTTAGGAAAGTTCACACACTGTCGAACCCTGTTTCCTCGGGTGTATAAAGAGCTGGGAGATTTTAGTGGGCGGCTTGGTATCCTTGGAAACAGGCTGGCTTTCCTACCTACCTAGGTTGCCATCTCCAAAGTCAGTGCCCATCTCGGTGTGGATCTGCGGGTCAGTGTAGAGGTCGCCCACTCCCTGGATGTCCACCACTATCAGCTGATGGCCGGAACGCTCGAATGTGAAGTGGCTGAAAGCCTGTGGGGGACAGGAAGAAAAAGGTGGCTGCAAGAGACCAGGCTGTGACCTGTGCAGACACTGGCCAACCTCTGCTCTGGGTTGAAATGCCCAGCTCTGCCCATGTCGGAGGCTTTCTCTGCAAGGTGTATAGAGCAAAAGACAAGGGAAGGAGGCCTGTTCAATCAGCAGAGATCTTGGGGCTGCAGTCCTGTGGCCACCTTAGGTCTGCTGACAGAAGCCAGCATGGGGTGACAGATGTCCCATTACAGAGTCTCTTGCAGAATACTCCAAGGGGCTTGAGGGTCCTCTGAGGATGTGAGAACCCATACCCACAGAGACCCTCTTTCTCTAGGGCCTGAACCTGGCCAGGCTCCCACCCTGAAGGGCCAGGGTGGGCAGATAGGGTGAGCCTGGGGCCTCACCTGCGGTGTTAGGCGGATGTCGTCATCACGGACGAAGCCTGAGTTGGAATTGTACTTGATGTACTTGCCCTCGATGTAGTGCTCCAGGTGGAAGAGGGGCTTGCCTGGCCTCTCCTTCAGCTCGATGATGCACATCTGCATGATGTCCACCTGGAGGGAGGGGGAGTGGGGTCACATGGAAGGGCAGGGGGAGGGGTTGAGAGCAGCCAGCTGCCTGGGCCCAGATCCTGGCTCCATCACTTACTAGTTTGTCCCCAGAATCCATTCTCCCCTTTTCCTTTTAGAATGAAACACCCACCCCTGAATTTTAATAGGATATACAACCATCAGCTAGAATGACATTGCTGAGCTTTCCTTGCAGCTAGGTGTGGCCATGTGACCATGCTAGGCCAATGGGAAGTGAGCAGCTACAATGACATCACTCCAGCCTGCCCTGTAAGGTGGACTCTTCCTGTGAGCCAGAACGGACTACACGGTCCACAGCAACCCCTAGGGGATGGCAGAGCAACGAAATAGAAGGAACCAGGGCTCTGGATGGCTTCAAAAAGGCCAGGTACCACCCCAACCTGTGGCGCCCATCAACAGGACCCTTACACAAGCAAGAAAGAAACCGTCTCATGTCAGCACATATTTGTAGGTCTATTTGCTAAACAACTTCACCTGTGTCTTACACTAATGCTGTGAATTCAGAAGTTATTTTACCTCTATGTGCCTCAGTTTCCTCACCTGTGGAATGGGCATCTCAGACTTAGTATGTGCATTAAATGTATCGAAGCACAAAGGGGCCAGGAATCTTTGTTCATGTTGTTATTATCAATAGACACAATTCTAGAGTAATATTAGGTCATTAATATGAAATGTCCGATTTCAAATCAAAAGTTTAGTTTATTACATCTTAAACAAGAAGCCATACAATTAATCAAAGTGTGCACCTAAACAATAGACACAGTTTTACCATTTTAATGGTAGCTTGTTTATGCCAGCAGTAAAGAAACCTGGAAAGCGAGTGGTGATGAAATCTTGAAAAGGTGTTTTCTACAGCTTGAGAATTGAGGCCGGGCGCGGTGGCTCATGCCTGTAATCCTAGCACTCTGGGAGGCCGAGGTGGGCGGATCGTTTGAGCTCAGGAGTTCGAGACCAGCCTGAGCAAGAGCAAGACCCTGTCTCTACTATAAATAGAAAGAAATTAATTGGCCAACTAATATATATAGAAAAAATTAGCCGGGCATGGTGGCGCATGCCTGTAGTCCCAGCTACTTGGGAGGCTGAGGCAGCAGGATCACTTGAGCCCAGGAGTTTGAGGTTGCTGTGAGCTGGGCTGACGCCACGGCACTCACTCTAGCCTGGGCAACAAAGCGAGACTCTGTCTCAAAAAAAA
>VSMD01052783.1:0-59827 GCA_008750895.1 Mirza zaza
AAAGATTGGTAATTAAAGGAAGAAAAAGCAAGTATTTATCTCTTCCTGTGAATTTATTTCATATCTTCAAGTTAAAAAAAGGAAGCCATGGAATACAATGTAGAATACGAAATATGTTGAGTATAAAACAATCAAAATAGAGTATAAAATAATATACATTTGTAAAATATATACGGATATAAGCGTAGAGAGAAGCTCAAAGGATAGCCAAGTGACAAAGCCATCTCTGAGTCAGGGAGTTAGGGGGTGAGGGTGGACACAATGACATCTTCACATTTAGCTAGTATACTGTTATATTATTTGAACCTTTGACAATTAGAATATATTCATTTTACTTGTGTAATAATGGAAAGGGAAAAGGCCACACAATGTGAAAAGAAATGTCAATGGTTATACATACTTGAAGAAATAACATAAAAATAACTCAAGTTAGAATAAATGCTGAGGCTGTAAATATTTTAAATAGAGTGAAAGAATTTTGATTGCAAAATTACAAATGTAAGGCAACTTTATTTTTGGATAGAGTACTTTATGTATACAAAGAATAAACTAACCTTTATTTTGCATATGTAAAGGAGAAATTAAAGTGTTTAGAACATAAGAAAATGTTTGGTAAGAAGGTGACAATATTGTCGCATAGAAATAAAAGGATATTCCATAAGCCGGTATGGGAGTAATTTCATTCATGTAATTTTTGTTGTAGTTCCAGGAGCTTATTTTGTAAGACTGTAACAACGAGAGGTCAAAAAGTATTGGAATAATATGCCGAAAAAAAAAAAAAGTATTGGAATGGATAGAATTAGTTTGAATCGTGACAGATCCTTGTAACAGACCATGTATGAACATCATACTATACTGAATCAGCAGAAAATAAAAGCAGTATTACAATAGCTAGTGTATAAAAAGGTATAAGACTTATATAGTTCCATGGGTGTTGGCTGTATCTTTTTTTGTGCATGTTTCTGAAGAATGTAATTCACAACAAAATTTAGTGTGTATGGGTGTATGAGAGATACTGTTTTAAAATAAAGTTGCTTTTCAACATATACCCTAAAATAACTAATCCAACTCTTTTAAGTACTAAAATCGCAACATGAAAAAGAAATCCACAATCTAAAAATCTACTTTTTCAGAAATCCACCATCTAAACTATGGATTTTTCAAGTATAATAGGACCACATTTCAAGTATCATTCCATACCATATGTTGCTCTCTTTCAAATAAATTGAGTCCACGTAACAATATCTAAGTAGTGATCCAAGTCTAGGGGCCAAATGGAGATCGGGATTGTAGGAGGGAATAGCTTGCTTTTTCTTCAGAAAGCAAAAGATCAGGGCCATTACAACCAGATCATCTACTTACAGCACTACAGAAAGTGGTAAGTATACAAATGGTATTACAAAGTATACTTCCCTGTAAGGATTCCACTAGCTTCCAGCTTCAGAAGAGGCCATCTATACCCTCCAAGCTTCTGAGACTATTGGCTCAAATACAGAGCAAGAAGAAATTGGAGGCAGATGTCTAACAGAGCAGATAGCAGGGATTAAGGAGAAGAAAATGGTATTAAACCCAGAGACTGCATATCCCTAAAGGAAATTTTAACATGAACCTAAAAGTTTTCTCTTTTCTTTGCTTCATTTTTTAAAAAACAATAGTATAAGTTCATCTGCCCAGGAAAAAGACACTTACGTGGCTGGCCACCTCTCACCCCTCTCTGGACTGCCACTGTACTTCAGTCCTGGTTATGGTGGTGTTTCTCAGCAGAGTGCTACCTTTAAAGCTGCAGTGCCTACCATAGTATCTAGCTCAGTAAGAGCTCCAAGGAAATTTTTGTCTGAATGAAAATTTATATAGTGTTCTATGAGGAATACTTTAAATGCTAAGATACACTTGGATTTATAAAGTCATATTTCTGGGTCATGATGGGTAGTTTAAAAAAAGGATTGGTATTTTTTTGAAGTTTGAATATAATTAGAATTTAAGCATGAAATAGTTCTTTAAAAAGAAGAAAAAGCAGGTGGAGTGGGGAGTTAGCACTCAAATACAGGTCATAAACCACAATTTAAGGACTAAATGCCTAAAACATAAAGCTTTTAATTCTATACATTCAATGCCAACCTCAGCATTGTGTGTGAGAATCTGATCATCAATCAAGCCAAAGTTTTTAGAAGTACACAGTGAACTGAGTACTTCAATACAACCGAAAATTAGAATTTTAAGGCATGTTTTATTTTACTTACACCATCAAGATGTAACAAAAAGGCTTCTAATGATAATAAATACAAGTTCAAAAAGACAAAGAAATCAATTTATTCACTGTGGTCTATGTTTGGTGAAGGAAAATTTGTCATGACAAGAAAAGAACAATAAATCTAGATCAAATATCTATAAAGTAAAAAGGGAAAATTCAGACTGTTCTAAGTGTGTTCCCCTCTACCCAAATATGCTAAAAAAGACTGTAAATCTTCCCAATGGGTCCACTGCTATACACATATTAGAACACTGTTTGATAATAGAGGTCAAAAGTTTCAGAAATGTCAAATACAAATACTAGGATTTCCGCCTAAGGAAACAATTACAGGTGTGAACAAAGATCTAAGGTACAAGAATGAATGATGTAGTATTGTTTTATAATACGGAAAACTGAAATCTATTCACATGTCCAGTAACAGGAGACCGGTTAAGTAAATTCAAGTATATCCATTCAGTACATTAGTTATCTGTAGGTGATTATATATAAAAAATGTTTATAATATATAACTGAGTCAAAAATATAATATGGTCACATAAAAACTGTTTAACAACAGTTTCTATATACATATGCATCTTTTTGCAAAAAGATCTATACACATGAATGTGTTGATGGCCACCTATTAAAAATGACCAATAAATCTACTTGAGAATTTAAATAAAAAGAAGAAAAAGAATAGCCTTTCCTCAAAAATCCTATTAAATTTTGTGGTTATGAAGATTTTCTTACCTTCTTATTATTGCAGTAAGAATGTCAGAAATTATGAAGACTGTACAGTGTCTAGTGTTCAAATGTAACATTCTGTGATCAAGTTCAATCTAGCCTCTACTTGGGCCTCTGTTGAAGATTCCACATTTGACATTTTTTCAAAGCTTAACACTCTTTTCCTGTCACTGCCTTTGACAGACTAAATAAATGAAACTGTGAGGAATAGTTAAATCACTTACTATATATTTTTAGCAGATTGTAGTACATCTGGTCTCTATCACATTCAAATAGCTTCTGTGTCAGCTCCACTAATTTTTCCAGAGTCTCAACCTTAAAAATAAGATTAATAAATGAATCTACATTGTATGAGGGATATAGTAATATTTTATAGTTGACAAACAGCAGCTGAATAATCCTCCAAATTTGCTTTATCCAAAGAGCAAATGAACTTTACTTCAAAAGTTAAAGGATTAAGCACAATATGAATGTACACTTCATGCCACTGAACTGTACACTTAAAAATGGTAAAAATGATAAATTTTATGTTATGTATATTTTACCATAATTAAAAAATTTTTTCTTAAAATTAAAAGGCTGACAGACCTTTTGGAGTTGAGAACACAACATGAATGATCTGGTTGAAGGTACCTCCACAAATATGTATTTTGGAGAATTCAAAAATATGTGGGGCAGAGAACAAGGTGGGGAGAACTCAGTGAGTGTATCTTACATTATTCCTCTACCTAAACTTTACACTTTCCCTGCTCTGTGGCTTTTACTTGGCATGATGTGAATAGACACCTGTCCTGGAGGAGGGAAAGCAGAAATTCCACTGGGCTCTATCAAGCAACTCCTCCAGTCACTGAGGACTGATGCAGGCTTAAGTTGCCAAGGACACAAGGTCAGCATGCTACAAGCAACAACTAGGATAAACCAAGCCAAAACCTTCAAGACCCAGGGTAACATTTTTAGGGTTTCTACTATACCTGAGAGACAAGAAATAAGCTCTTGCTTATTTGAAAAGCAATCACTGCTTCCACAATGCTCTATCTCTTGAAATCCCCAAATGTTCCTATGACATGAAGGGCACTTGCCATCTACTTACAGTTTTAGGTGATTGAGATGTCAGATATCAAACACAAACCTGATTGCTTGTAATACATCTGTCACAAAACCACTTCAGTCTTGCAGGTCGAGCTCTAATGCCTGGAGTCTATAAAATAAAATAATCATATAGTACCCAAAGTAAGCCTGCGTTACTTTTTTTTATTTTTCCTTAAAGACAAATAGTTTTCCTTCTAATGAATTTGCTGCCAATTATATGCTAAACTTATACTAAACTATAACTATCTAAACTTATATACTAAACTATATACAGTAGTATATAACATATTATTATTTTTTTTTGAGACAGAGTCTCGCTTCGTTGCCCAGGCTTGAGTGAGTGCTGTGGCATCAGCCTAAGCTCACAGCAACCTCAAACTCCTGGGCTCAAGCGATCCTTCTGCCTCAGCCTCCCTAGTAGCTAGGACTACAGGCATGCGCCACCATGCCCAGCTAATTTTTTCTATATATATTAGTTGGCCAATTAATTTCTTTCTATTTTTATAGTAGAGACGGGGTCTCGCTCTTGCTCAGGCTGGTTTTGAAGTCCTGACCTTGAGCAATCTGCCCGCCTCGACCTCCCAGAGTGCTAGGATTATAGGTATGAGCCACCGCACCCGGCCTACAGTAGTATATAACATATTAATGTATACTAAAGTTATACCATAATTGCTAATAAACTATAACTTAATCCCACAGTTATCAAACATCTTCAAGTAAGATTAGATGAGAGCATAAAACACAACCTTTGCTTAACCTATATCTAGAAATGCAGGTCATTTCAAAATACTGCTTTGCAGGTCAGTGTTCATTCCATAAACTTTTAATTAATAAAATGGTTACACTTTCTTTAGTCTAAAAGTAATAAACGAAACTCCAAAATATGTCAAATAAAACACATATGTAGGCATGAACACTCACATGTGCACTTTTTCTCATTCTCTCGTACATACACAAATTACTTCAGGTATCCCAATAGATTCAGTAGACAAAAATTATTAATATGCTACACAGAATTATTAATAATTGTCATAATAATAAACCAATGGCTTTACTTTTAAAAGAAAGATGCTTTGTAAAATTTACAGTGATAAAGGTATTCGAAAGACTACTACAAATGTTTGTCTAGCATCTAAAACTAAATACTTAAAGAGTAAAATTAGCTAAGTACTTAAAATTTGTTCATATCTTCATTTATTTCAACAATTGAGACATATAACTTAAGTTAGAAATTACCATGGTTTAGTCAGTAAGTCTGGCTTCAAAGCACTTATTTTACAATTTTGGATACTGGAATAACAGACAAACCATTTCAACATAATTCCAAGAATTTGTCACTCTAACTATAGTATTTTCATCATCTGTAAGGGGGCTTCACCATTAAATACTACATTTCAATCACAGCATTATGATAGGAAAACTACATACTCATTAGCCCTGGCTGCTCCACTCTAGAGGAGGTACCTTTACTGCTTTCTCCACTCAGCTCTGTTGATGAAACCAGATATCCCTTGATTCTAATCTCTTATTTATAAGTCCCCATTATTTTTAATTTTAAAAAATAACAGTGTACAATGTTAAATTAAGAAGTGAAGCAGAAACTAACATCTTGCAGCTTTGGTGGAATGACAGAAAAAATGGTATAATAGAAGTTAGATAAGTGCTCTTATTCTAACCATACCAGTATCCACATTTTGGGATATAAGAAATAAATGAATAAACTGATTGTTGAAATATATTCTCAAATACCATTAATATCTTCATTTAGACACAATTTCTACTCAAGAATTTTCTTACATCATTTGTTCTGTTTCACATGTATTACATCGCAAATGAAACCAACATCAATGTACACAAAAAGCCCTTGAAAAAACTAGCAAATAATCCTCTTTAGAACATGGCAAAATACAAGAGCTACATGCACTTATAACTTTCAATATTACTGTTGATCCAAATGCCAACGATCTAAATAGCACAACTTTTATAGCAAACTCTTTCTGTTTGTGACTGATTAATCTGCCTGTCACTGGCAGGACAGCTGATTTATACCGCAGATCTTCCTATGTTTCATTTTGAAATTGAGAATTGTTTTCACATATAAATCTCAATCATCAAAAGAACATCTAGGTCAGATTAACTAAATCTCCTAGGCTGCTGTAATAGTCAACATTTCTGGCTTATCTCTTAACATCTTATTGAATTTTAAACACTACAAGTTGAAAGCAAAAATAGAAAATGTAATAAAAACATGGAGAAGAACAGAATTCTAATTAGGATGTTAAGTATAACATCAAAAACCAGTTAATGTTAATTAAAACAATAAACTCACCTCTAGTTTTTTCTGTTTTTGCTACAATCTATTTAATGGATAGTGAGGATAAAATAATTATTTTAGCAGAAAAATTGGCATGTTTGTTTCCACCTGGGTTACTATGCGTCATAAAGCACAATTTTCTGCACTTGCAATTCAGAACTAGGTTCACTTGTACAGGGGGAAAAAGTGGTCCCAAATCAAAAATCATTGTAATTACTCTAATGTTACTACATTATTCTGATGTAAATTTGCTAGTTTTACAATAAGCTTCTATGTATACTAGTGAAAACAGAGTATCAAATAATTATCACCTTGTAAGTGAAAAGAAATAAACTATTTTCTACTGCATTTGAAACTCTATCTCAAGGAAGATAATCTTAAATTTGACTCAAATAGAAAATTTCAACTGTTTTCTCTTGCCACTATTGCTTGAAATGTAAAATGGAGAAAACAACAAAGTCCTACCCTAGCCTCATGTCATCTAGTTAGAATAGAAGGAAAAATCACGGGCACAAAGGCTTCAAAGAGGGGACAAACAAAACCACAAACCTGCCTGGCACAGTGATGCAATCCCATACTCCCAGCTACTCGGGAAGCTGAGGCAGGAGGATCCCTAACTTAAGGCCATGAGTTCGAGGCTGTGGTATACTATGATTGCCCCTGTGAATAGCCACTGCCCTCTAGCCTAGGAAACAAGAGTGAGACCTTGTTTCTCAAAAATCACAAAACAAAACCAAAACCAGAACCCACGTACAGCTGACCCTCAAACTACACAGGGGCTAGGAGCACTGCACCTCACCCCTGCAGCTGAAAATCCGTGCATAACTTCTTACTCCCTTTTTGAGTTAAAAGTTAAAAGTTATTAGTAAAGACTTTACTACTAATAGCCTACTGTTGACTAGAAGCCTTAATGATAACATAAACAGTCAATTAACACATGTATATTTTAGGTATTACATACTGTACTTACAATAAAGTAGAGAAAATATTAATATCATAAGAAAGAGAGAAGACTTTTATAG
Organism: Mirza zaza; assembly: GCA_008750895.1. Lineage (NCBI taxonomy): Eukaryota > Metazoa > Chordata > Mammalia > Primates > Cheirogaleidae > Mirza > Mirza zaza. The sequence goes on from VSMD01052783.1 coordinate 7,400, forward strand.
TACTGTTTTTATTGATACCCTAAGTTTACATCATCTGTTTACAAGATGAATTTCTATCTATCTGAAATGGTAGGCAACTGTAGCTGCAGACCTCAATCTACAGTACATACAAGTAATTCAACTTTTTCTTGTAATGTCATCACTTTTCTCTGTTTCTTGGGAACACTTCCAGCATCACTAGTGGCACTCAATATGGGTCCCATGGTGTTACCCAAGGTTTATGGATGAAAAATAAGCAAGAGTTAACTTTTTACTGTGAAATGCATTTAGTGAAGAGACGATCTGCTCTCAGGGAGATGATTAGTGTCACAGGGTGTTTTAAGCAGATACTGGGAACACTTAAACTTACTCCAACAGCAATAAGAGGTGGCTATGAAATTATTACAGTAGTACGGTATTACCACAGTGAATTTTATAGTTATAATACTGCATCTTTATGTTTGTTTACATTTCTTTCCATGTACAATCTCCGTGTGCATAAGTTTTGACACATTTTAACTTTTTATAATAGATTTGTGTATATTTTATGGTAATACATGATAAAAGACTAGTATTTACATATATTTTATCCATTCATGACATAACTTTTGCTTAATTTTTTCATTATTTTTAGGCTACATGGTTCATCTGTGCATTTTTTCAAATCTCCAAAACCTTTTCCAATGTATTTCCTGGAAAAAAATCTGTATATAAGTGGACCTATACAATTCAAACCTATATTGTTCAAAGGGCAATTCAGTTTATCCCCATAGCTAGGATAGGGCAAGGGAAGAAAAAGGGTATCATGGCACATATTAAACATTTTAGCATTTGTCCTTTTCTCTAAAATCTTCAGAGACAGACTTAAAAACCACGTCTAATGAGGAGAAAATAGGCCAGGCAAATCAAATTAACATTCTAACTATCATAAACTACACACAATCCATTTGACCAGGTGTTACAGGAGATATTTAATGAACTAGTTCATGGGGGAGGTATAAATTAGCATGAAAACTGACATTTTGAAATTGTGGAGGTCATGGGAAAAAAATCTAGCACTAAAATCCACCCTGTATATATAGGATCCACCCTGGCTTATTACGGAAGGCAAATTGAAATAAAAACCCTGAATTTGATCTAGTAAATAAGAAAAGGAAGAATAACAAAGATTGGGAGACCACTGAAATCTGAACTTTTGGCCTTAAACCAGAGGCCATCAAGAGAGTTGGCTCCCTCTGAGAAGACATCACATCAGCCTGGATGACAGAGCAAAACTTTCTCTTTAAAGAAAAAAAAAATGATAATGGCATTTGACCCATTTCTAATAAATGATCCTAAGTAAATAATCTGAAAACCACATATGCCTGAAGTAAAAAGTGTGAATTATTATTATTATCATTACTTATAATAGTGAAAATTTTTCTCAAAGGAGAAAAGGGCAAATAAACTTTGGTTCATTTCTAAATGGAACTATATGGCCATTAAAAATAATGGTAAGAGTTCTTAATTATATGCAGGGAAATGAAGAGGCAGTGAAGAAGAGTGAAGAAAATAATAAATTAGATGATTCAATTCATTGCAATTATATACAAAAGAACTATACATTGAATAAAAGCACAGAAAAACCAAGAATATTGAGTCTTTATACTCTGCATATTTTAACAAAATGGGTTAAGATTTAGTACAGTCTATATACAGTGGAAAAAAATCAGACAGATCATCTTTACTGGCAAAACAGAATATATTTCACAAACTGTATTTACCTGATATAATGTAAGTTTATAAAACTAATTTGTGAACATTTCCTCAATGACATGTTTCATTCTAGAACATGCCATAAGAACAGAAGAAGGAACTAGAGATAGTTACCCTACAGAGGATATGTCTGCAGAAGAGACAAAAGGGTTGACTTCAACACAGGAAAGAATGTCACATAGAATGAGGGGAATCAAACTAATATTTATTAAGTGTTTAATAATGTACCATACACTCTAGAGATCATCTTACTAGTGTTATCTAATAAGAGTCCTAAGAAGCAGAACAAGGATAAAGGGTAGAAGCACCTCCCTGCCTCAGGGCCTTTGCACAGGCAGTTCCCTCTGCCTGTTGTCTTCACTCTGTATGATATAGCTGGCTCCCAATTCATCTTTTAGTGCTCATCCCACATATTACTACCTCAGAAAGACCTAGTCTGAAACAGGTCCTATTTACAATGTTTTGTCTTGCAGAAATGACTGCATTTTACAGGTTCTTTTTTTTAAGGTCTATCTTTTAGACTAGACTGTAAGACAACTGTTTGCTAAAGGAAGGAGGGGAGGGAGAGATGAGGGAGGAAGGGAGGGAGGGAGGGAAGGAAGGAAGGAAGGAAGGAAGGGAGGGAGGGAGGGAGGGAGGGAGGGGAAATTGGTCAAAGTGGAAAGTCACACAAATGCTATTAACAACATTAGTTTTAAAAACTTCATTCTGGAAGGTTCAGATGAAGAAATCTGCCAATGACAAACTTAAAAGTTCAGGATAGGAGATGCTATACCAGATCTAACTTTCATGCCTATTAATTAATCCTACCGTCTGTTAACTAAGGTCTCTAAGTTTCAATTATGTATCATTTGAGGTGACTGAGTAAAGTGTCCTAAAAAATCCAGACAATCCCTACCCTGAGTCAGATCTTTATTAATCTTACTGCCTCAACCCCCCTTTAATCAATCTTGTAAACTTCTGCTAGAATAAATTTCTTTTTAATCCTGTTTAGAGTTCATTGTCTTCTGAATTAACTCCAATTTTCTTATTCTGATACTGAGGGTCTCTAAATTCTGGAAATAATCTACCCCTTTAAAATATTTCTCACAAATCTTATACCCCAGGATGCATGAACTATGTAGAGATTATCCTTTTCTGCTTCTTTGCTCTACTCTCATACACTTTCCAACCTCATCAACCTCCCAAATGCTAAAGTGCCACCACAGCCATTCATTCATACCCTATTTCCTCCAAAAAGTCTTCCCTAATTTCCTACACTGGAAATAAGTTCAACTCTTGAACTCTCTAAACTACTTATACCTTTCTTATGGTGGGGTTTATTTATCTTCATATATTAATTTCATTTTCAAAGGGCTTCACATTAGTTCCTTGAGAGTTTATCTTAGTCTGATTCACTTTGTTCTCTTTCAATGGAGAGTACAAGAATACCTTTTCTGAGTATAAAAATGTATATGCTCATTATAGAAAACTCAAAAACTACAGAGGAATGTTTTTTAAAAAATACTACCTATTATTCTATCCTCCTGCAATAATCCATGTATAGAAATAAAATATAAGACTATGTTAAATGTATAATGTATATGAACACATTTTTAAAACAAACAGGTCATGTTTATAAATTGAATCTTGCCAGTATCTTTCTTCTTTTTATGTGAGTATTATGACTGGTTTATCTTATTATCTCCCATAGTACTTCAAATACAAGGAAACTTTGAAAATTCAACTGTGGTGAACCTACCCATTGATAAGACACTATTGCTTTTTGGGGAATGACAAAAATATTCCTCAAGACTTATAGTATGCTTTTAGATGCTCATATGATCCTAGCTTATTAATTTTTCATGACTTTTTATATTTTCAATAACCCTTAAAATATTATAGGTCTTGAATTTTAATGGCAAAAAAAAAAGCAGGTTCCCACTTTAATTCATTTCCCAATTAACCATTAAACAAAAAAACCCCAAACACTTAAAAAATGTACTTCAATATAGTCTCATCTATTGCAAACCTTTTTGTCCTACCCGGTACCTGTAGTGGTTCTGTAAGGTTGTTCTTTACCCTTTAAAAATTTCGTGCAATCTATGAAAATTCTGTCATCAGCAGAAAGCCATTCCTAAATGATGCTGTACACCAGTAAAGCCCAAAGTAATTAAGAGGCAGTCTTCTCTTGCCTAATTACGTGACATGCATGTACCTGATGCTGAGCATGACACTGTGAATTATGTGAGATAAAGACAACACAATCTCTACCTTTAAGGGACAAAGAGAATTAATATTATTAATCACTTACCATAATCTAGGAAGCATGCAAGCTGCTTTATATACATTATGTGATTGAAAATTAAAGACAGATATTATATTCCCTTTTAGATGAGGAAGTTTAGAAAGGTTTAGTAACTTGTCCATTATCACACAAGCAAGAAGATGGCAAAATGAGAATTCCCTTTTATGCCTTTGGCTCTTTCCATTATATCTTTCTCACTACATAAAGAGAGGCACATGCTTTCCTCCTGTAGAGCCACTCATTGCTGTTCTCAGAAAACCTGAGCTTCATTTTTCCTCTGATCAGTGACCTGGTAATACTGCTACTATGCATATAGAGCAGCAGAACTCAATAGGCAGACAACAGGCAGACAGTGCCTCTCATTTTCAGAGTCACTGTGCACTTTCAATGGAAAAACTTATATCATTTTCTAGAAAACACAAGTGAACTACTTGAACTATGGAAGCATCTGCCTAAGATAGCACATGCCACTGTCTTCTGACAGGTGAGTAGACTGAGTAATAAGAAAGAAAGAAGAAAGTTCTAAATGCATTTTATAGTCCTCCTTTCTTATACTAGACTTTTCTTTGAAAAACATCAGGAGAAACAATAATAATTTTCTGGGTTGTGTGCCCATACTTCCAATTTTGTGATAAGCAGTCATCAATATACAAATAAGGCCAAACATCACCTTTGCATCCTGCCCACTACAGATATTTTTGGGAAAAGACATGGAATAAAAGCAAAGTATGGATCTGAGAGAAACATGATTACTGATGTAAGTTAACATTTTAATCACATGAAACAATTTTTCGTAAGGCAATGGATCCATCTTCTATGGAATATTCTGTTGTCTTAGTGGACACAGAATTGTTTAATAGTGAAATTAATCAAATTTGGACAGACTTTATAGTTGGCCTTTGACTTATCAATTCCAGTAAGGAAAATTTAGTAAAACCTAGGAAAAAAATACTAATCCTAAATAGGCCAAGTTTGTCACCTACCATTTCCCATAAGCTGCTTACCATAGTACAAAAAAAAAAGAAGAGGAGGAAAATTTAAATTAAATGCCAAACAGTTGCAGACAGCACTTGTTTGGCTGATTAACTTGTAGACAAGCATTACAAATAAATCTGAGCATGGTCTGCAGCAAATTAAATTCCACTGCTTTTAAGAACAAAGAATTCTTTGGCAAAGAGGATTAGCAACTTTACACCCAGGAATGCCAGTTTAATTTAATTGTTCCACAATCCAAGATTTAATATGCAAATATCATTTTGATATATAATAGTGAATTTAACAAAGTGAGAAAACAAATTCAATATACAACCAGACTGCCTTTTCTGAACTGTAATTATATACAATAAAGAAGCTGGCCGAGTTCCCCCCTCCCTCCACATTATTGGGACTGAATTCTATTAACATGAATCAGAACTGTAATTAAAGGTTAAAATTTTTAAATGTATTCTAATTAAGAGTCTAAACAGCTGTACAATTAGAATACTGTAGTTAAAAATCACACCTCAATGATCTTCTTGGCCTCTTTGTAATTTCCTGTTTGTAGGAAGGCAAAGAAGAGATCATAGAGCATCGTCATTTCACCTTGTTCTTGGCTCACAAAGTCCATTGCTACAGGAAAGAAGAAGATATATTAGAAGGAAAAAAAAAGAGAAATGCAATATCATATAAAGTTCTAGAAAAAAACAAGAAAACTTTATTTTAAAAACAAATATTAAAAATAAAGATGATAGCTATAGTGACTCATTTTCTGTTATATTCCTTAGCTAATGGTATACATACATGACATTAAGTATCTAAGAATAGCATCGAAGAGCATTAATGAAGATAAGCATGAAAAATCTTCAAAAAGATCACCAAATAGAAGACAAAAATAAGAGAGAGGCAATCTTTAAAGATAAACGATTATTAAAATCAAGGACATTTATAATATTGAAAATCTATTTTTCTTTTCTATTCACAAGTATAACAAAGTTTCTCTGGATGCACTTGTCTTCTGTTGAAGTTTCTCTTCACAACAATACATTAAAATTAAATAAGAAGGAACAAATTCCCACTATATTAAGATATTAGAAGGTGACCAACCTTTCTGAATTAGATCAGTCTCGCCTTTCTCTATTAGTTTACATAAGACATCATGAATCCTTGGTAATATTTTATACTTTCTAAAGCAGTCAATGGTGGCTTCAAGAGCAGCAGGTATGTCATCCCTTGGAAACATTAAAAATTTAACAATGAATAAAATGTATCTTATTCAGTTTAGTCTCTTAGTAATCAGTTTAGAGAGATGTATAATGACCAAACAAAATGTAAACTACTGAGCTTTACTTAGAAAACCACCAAGCCAAATGGAGAAGTAATCCTTATATATAAAAATATATATTCAGAATACACACATCATTAGAAGTCAACTATTTACCCACCCTGCTTCATCTTTTATTATTTTGCTTGTTAAACGGTACTTTTTTAAAAAAATACATCTAAATATGCATTATTCTTCAGTAAAAGCACTGCTATGTGAACAACCTAATAACGTGGCACAATTTGGAATAAGAAATTAAAGATTTTTGGAAAAAGAATATGAAATGTATTTCAAAAGAGGCACAATTAAAGACATGAACCCAAGTACAATTAGTGACAACCTTTGCAGAAAATATAAATTTCTCTCACATACACAACCATTTTCAAAAGAAAGCCTTTTTGCATTTTCTGTTAAAGCCTTAACATTTTTGTCCATTATACAAATGTTATGTTGCCCTAGAGTGAATTACTATTTTATCTAGATTAAGATTTTAAGCTGTACCAAAAAAGTTAAATACAATGAAGAAGTGTTAATTTTATTGCAAAAATACTGACACAGTGAAAACGAGCCTATCCTGATGGAACTCTACCTTATCCCTTACTAGGCCCTGTTTACAGTGCATCTTCTGGCACCCCACAGAGTCATTTGAATTTTTGTCATTTGGGGTGAAGACTAAATTACAGGTTAATTTCAAAACTGCAAGTAGATGTTGCAGGCTAGATTACTGTCATACAAGAGAAATGGTACAGTAGCTACCACGTATGATATAAAGCTTTATATAATCAGTATTTTCCCTTGCTTCAGATACAGGTTCAGTTATTGCCTTTCTATAATTCTGCTTAATGAAAAACTACTAAAACGTTCTGAAGAGCAAAACTAACACATAATGATTTTTTTTAAGTGGCAAGATTTGTTTTTTCAAATCAATCCCCAAACTAGAACACTACTGTCTCAATTGTATTTTCCCTACATTAGGTCAAAGCTATCAATAAATGAATGAATAATTGTTCTGTCAATCAAAGCGACATGTTAATAGTCTTTGGTCTCCAAATACATGCTTCTGAAGATTATACATGTTCAGTACAACAACAGAAAAGACAAGAATAGCAAAATTGAAATAATTCATATATTTGTTAGTAATTTTAAGTACCAATGCTACTGCTTTTAGGTTGCCAACAAAATGAAATAGAAATTTATAATAAAACACTTGATACAAAGTGTACTGGAGATAGAAATGAACTAAATGATTAGTCAGTTCTTTTCAGTCTCTACTATCTACATTCTAACTTGTGGTTGGACCATGTCATTTTAAAAAGATAAATATTTATATTCCTCACATAATTTATATCATCAATAGTCTTTCATTTTAAAGCTTGAAAACTTAGGAGATGAATGTGAAAAATATGAAAACAGCATCTAAGATTTGCATAGCTTTAAAGATAGCTATATACTCAAAGGACTCTGGATTTCAATCCCAACTGATAAATCAGAGCACTTATGCAGCTCAGCTGTAGCAGGTGATACATTTCTAGAAGTGGAGACGAAAAGCAGATTATCACAATGACTGAACTCAAGGGCCTTCAGGTTCCTTCCCAGTTCTAATACTATGAGGTTCTATGAATATGTGCTTATTAGGTTCATGAACCCACATATCTCATGCCAGCAGACAAAATCATCACATAAAAATACCACTTTTAAAAGGCAGGATGGGCCGGGCGCGGTGGCTCAAGCCTGTAATCCTAGCTCTCTGGGAGGCTGAGGTGGGCGGATCGTTTGAGCTCAGGAGTTCCAGACCAGCCTGAGCAAGAGCGAGACCCCATCTCTACTATAAATAGAAAGAAATTAACTGGCCAACTAATATATAGAAAAAATGAGCTGGGCATGGTGGCACATGCCTGTAGTCCCCGCTACTTGGGAGGCTGAGGCAGCAGGATTGCTTGAGCCCAGGAGTTTGAGGTTGCTGTGAGCTAGGCTGACGCCATGGCACTCACTCTAGCCTGGGCAATAAAGTGAGACTCTGTCTCAAAAAAAAAAAAAAAAAAAAAAAAGGCAGGATGAAATCAGTAAGAGCAGTATAATACCAATAAGAGAAATGTGCAAACTGCTTTACAGCTAAAATGTGGGACATCACATTACCAACTGGTATACTTTCAACTTCTGTGACCTTAAATGATCTGTGATGTCCTTTGTAAATCAGAAATGATTTAAAACCCTACTCAAAAATAACAATAATCCTTTAAGGAATGCTTTGAAGAAATTAATGTTGACACATTACTTCTGCATTCAAATTTTGAGCCATGCTTATTTCAATATATAGGCATAATTCCTAAAGCTTTATATGCAAATTTTAAAAGTTCATACTTAATAAAAATTTAGTTGCTGCTTTCATAAACCTCAAATAACACCTAAAGAAAATCAACTCCATAACACACTATTTTTTTTTTTTTAAGAGACAGCATCTCACTCTGTCACCCAAGCTGGAGTGCAGTGGCAAGATATAGCTTATTGCAGTCTCAAACTCCTGGGCTCAAGTGATCCTCCTACCTCAGCCTCCAGAGTAGCTAGGACTACAGGTGTGTGCCACAGCGCCCAGTTAATTTTTTTAATATTTATTTTGTAGAGTGGGGGGGAGGGTCTTACTATGCTGCTCAGGCCAGTCTCAAACTCCTGGCTTCATGCAAAGTGCTGGGACTACGGGCGTGAGCCACCACGTGTGGCCCTATTATCTCTTTAAACAAAAAATCCATTGTGATATATATGTATATTTCTTCGAGATAGTCTTGCTCTGTTGCCCAGGCTAGAATGCAGTGTTGTCACCGTAGCTCACTGCAACCTCAAACTCCTGGGCTCAAGCGATACTCCTGCCTCAGCCCCCAGAGTAGCTGGGACTACAATGGACGCCACTATGCCCAACTAATTTTTTAAAATTTTTTGTAGAGACAGGATCTCACTCTTGCTCAGGTTGGTCTCGAATCCCTGGCCTCAAGTAATCCTCCTGCCTCGGCCTCCCAAAGTGCTAAGATTACAGACATGAGCCAGGGCACCTGGCCCATTGTGATATTTTCAAAGACCAGACCCCACCCCAAAATTTTAATGGATTACATAAGGTAATTTTCATACATAAAACTACATATATGCTAATAAAAATATGCAATATTTTGATTGACACAAATTAACAACATAAGCTTTACCAAAATGCTATGAGTCTATGAAATAATGGCAGAAGAGGGATAAAGAAGATACTATAATTTTAAATTTTAAAAACATATATATAATAGGCTGGGTCCAGGAAGTAATTTGGAAACTTAAAAGAGAGTTACACTGATTAACTTGAATGAACACACTTGGCCCATATCAAAATTCATTATAATTCATTCTTTAAGGGAGTATGACTATGTATAAGAAGTACCACAAAGTATAATTTTTCATCATTACATGGTGGAACATCCCAAAAGGCAAGCTTGAAGCTCATATGGCAAATCTGATGTTCCCTCTTGTTTTAGTCCTCATTATGAAATTGAAATATATAATAATTTCCCTGACAGAAAAACAAATGCTAGGTAAGATGTAAGTTTGCTGGACATACCTTTATAAGGCATCTACTAATCATAAAAATATCTACTTCGAGACACCAGGAAACAAAGTACTCCTAATTTATATGAATTCTTCAATACTTATAACTAAAAGTCATCAATGTGTTTCACATAATCTTGAATTATTAAAACAAGAACAGCCAGTGACACAATCTATTCTCTTTACTCATACTATATACCTTTCCAATCCAGAGAGTACACTTGAACAACAACAAAAAAGATGACAAATATTGACTTTTAATTGGAATTAAGTGCTTCAACATTATACATAAAGTGTTAGTGAAGTGGCAATTTACCTAAAGGGCTTTCTGACTGGAAAGCTCTCAAATCTTAAATCACCGGGGAAAAGAGGGGTTGTGGGAGAGAAAAAGTTTAAAAAAAGAAAAAATAAAGACCCAAATAAAAAACAAACTCAACTCCCTAAAAACAAACTATTCTATAAATTTTAAGGAGATATTCAGTATGGGAAGAAATCAATTCAAGAGAAACCGTCATCTTCACAAAAATTATTCTGTTAAAAGAACCAGCCCTTGAAAGAGCTAAATGTTTTTTTCTGTTCATCATCTATAAATGAGGAATCTTCAAGGAGACTGGTGTTGCAATTACAACTAATCCTCCCCAAAAAATTAACTGTGTTGAAGGCTTTGTAATTTCCCTAGGTACAATTTAGCTGTCACTTACTTTAAAATTTACTCAAACATGCGTTCGGAACAGCACTAACTTCACATGTCAAGTGCTTTCCAGCCAATTGAGTCTAAACTGGAAGTCGGTGTTAAACAACTGAATGATTAGACAAGATAGCTCATTTCCCTGCTCTTTTGTTCAGAATAAAATGCCACATTTACATTATCAGGCTCACCAGGATTTTCTGACAGAGAGAGAAAAAAACCCTACTGCACACTGTCCGTACTAAGCATATGAAGCCTGTCATTTACCAATCATCCTTCAAAAAGCAATAGCCATGAATGTAACTTAATTATGACCCAATGATCCTTGACGAAAAATCATCTTATCACTGTCCTGTCCCCCTAGGGCAAATGAACCACTTTTTGTCCTTTGGCACTGATGATGCTAAATTCTTAATTGCAATAATGGAGTAAAAGAGCCAAACCTCCTTAATTTCCTTTCAGCACATAAAGAGTTTTACGCTAGAAGGCCGGCATTCCCATAAATAATAAAAGTATCCAGTACAAATGAAGATGCTAAAATTGAAGAGGAGTGTGTATGACAGAATAATCAGCATTTTAAAAGTATATTTCTCATTTATGTAACCTATTAAAGTGTTAGTGACTTTCAAAACCTATATGGTCCTAAAGAAATTTTGACCTTTATGAAGAACTCAAGATTAATTTAGCAAGAGTTCTGGGAGGATTATATACACAAAGTCCATCACGCACTTAAATGAAATGCATATGGGCACACACAGATTATAGCACAAATCAGCACAAAAAATCCTTAATGGAAAGCAGAAATTAAAGCTGCTTTGATCATTTGCACTAATATAATCCAGTTAAACAGCTTCAGTTGTTTTTCATATGCAACGAAAGCAAAATGGATCAGGTATAAAACAAGTGAATCTGAAATTGCATCATCCAAATTTTTATGATCTTAAACCTGTTGTCCTAGATTTTAATTTATTAAAACCACAGCATGAAGACTAATCAAAAGCTCTTTTAACCTTTTTTAAAGCATTTCTTTCTTCTTCAATACGGAGAATCCATGTCATCCCCCTGAAACAGGCATGATTTCAATAAAACAAGCACATTTTAAAATAAAGTAGTTACAAAAGAATGTGTTTTAAATAATGTCTGGACTATATGTAGATATGTGGCTTATGGACTAAAATGTAGTGTAAATGAAACTCTCAAAAATCTCATCCAACTGCATATTTCTTTTCTGTTCAATGCAAGTATTATCATTTTGATAATATAAAAGCAGGTTTGTTTACCAACTTCTTTATAATTTTCTAAACCTCTTATTGTTTTGGATTTCCCTTGGTAAATGAATAAAATAAAAAAATGTATTAATTCCATATCCACAAAGCTTTTTTACATTATCCAAGTAACATAAATTGACATAACATTACTTTCTTCTGTATTTTATCCAAAACTGGTGAAGTCAGGTCAAAATTAAGATCTACTCAATCTTAAAGATTATCTTTCCAAGGAACTCAATCTTATGGATTTGTTTCAGGATTACCATGTGAAAATGATATTCTCTTTAGAGTCTTTTGCAGTGACATGTCAAAAAGATGCTCCCTTTGAACAAAAAAGTATGAAGATTTTTTATGATATTCTCAGATTTTTTTTATAATTTTATCGCAAGTTTGAATAAATAAGGCTCACTTCTCAGATGAGCTCACACCTGCTGAGGTCAATTACATGATATTACTTTAGATTAAACACATTTAATCAAATCAAGTACATGTGGACTTTTTGGCAGGCTCGCGTAGTTAATCCTAGTACTTGTCATGATTCTGAATTAGTCAGCTATCTCCCCTCAGTTCGAGAAAACACTATTGAGAAAAAGTTCCAAAGTCAATGTTTTGCCCCAGCATTTCCCCTGTGAATGCTACCACTGCTTTTTGCAGTTTTATAAATATGAAATTTCCTTTATCTCCTTTATATTATTCTCATAACTCTGAAAGAGTCAACAAAACCTTTTTTATTATGACAGACAAAACTGAAAGACCTTGTCATGTATACTGCCTTTGCAAAGTCAAAGACAGTAAAAAACAAACAAATAAAAAAAATCAAACTAGAAGGTATGAATATCAGAAAGTAATAAGACACTATAAAGAGAAAGATGCTAATTTAGATTTCTTTATAGCCAAATTAATAGGTCAAATTTGACTGAGACATGGAAATATCTGACTGCACGGTATCCACACTGTATAATCAGAAACATGCAGGATGTGCCAGGTTAAGCATCTGAATTCCATGCTGCTTCCATTTTCCCTTGGGTATACTCTCCTTGGTTCATGAGCCCCATCTGCAGACCTCTTTTGGAAAACTTACACGTCTCCTCTGTCTTCAAAGTATTTCTACTTGTAAGATACTTTTCTACCCTGGCTTCATTTTCATTGTTAATTATTTTATTTTTGCCCAGTAGTGTAGGAGGGCCTAATTCATCTGGGCACTGGGCCCATTTCCTTCAAATCCCTATGCAGAATTCCACATGCAATTTGCAGAGATGGGTCTTTTAAATATTCAAAAAAAATTCTAATAGGAAGCATATTAATTATAGGATTTTTATATAAAGTTGGCTGTGAATAAGAGAACTCAGTAACACTGTAATTCTTTGAATCACTATTTGTTTAAAAGAATGTAATGGTGAGATTGTGGAGGTTAAGATTTGGCCAATCATCTAACTTGATAATTGTTTTTGATTGGAGGGCAAAGGAATTATTTCGTGTGTACACACGCATATACACACATTCCCTAACAGAAAGCTAGTTAAAAGAGATTTTTTTATCATACATTTTAAACTCAATACAAAATCACTCATTATATCCAATTAATTATTGGATTAACTCATTTATATCCAATAAATAAAGGAAAACTACCAGAAATTTGGGAGAAATGTGAGACCCATTAAAATATATATTAATATTTTCTTTTTCTCCTGGCATTCAGAGGGCAACATCCACACTAAAATGAGAAAATCCCAATCATAAAATAAGCAGATTACAAACTGCATTAAGCCATGGAAAGATGACAAAGAGATAAGATCTAGGAAATTAAAAAAGCAAATCAGAAAACAAAAACAAATTCAAAAGGAAAAGAAGATAATAAAGGATGCTTAATCATCTTAGAAAAATGTTTCACTCATTACCAAAGAGTGGAGTGATTTTACGATTTGCATTGCAAATAATGTCTTAAATTGGGTACCAACAAGAGCATTTCAAATGGAAAAATTTTCAAACTCAGTAGATCTTGCCCTATCAACAAAATTATTCTTCCCACAGGGCAGAGACATCTTCTACAACATTTATCAAAGCTGGAATTACTGTATTGGTATATGAAATTAAAATACCATATGGAAAAAAGGAACACTGAAGAGATGCTTGTATATTTGTTACCTGAATAACAGTCATGACACATAATCAGAAGCCCCAGAGGATCTTTCTTTCCTATATTTATTAATACATAAGGCTCAAAACTGAGGAAAACTAGATTAAATTTCATGTAATATCATCACATGCTCCTACAAAAAGCAACAGAGACCATTCCATTGAGAAGCAAGCCACAGAACCAAAGGGCTGCTGGTGATTTTAAAGGTCACCTAGTCCATATTAGACCTTTTATTCTGTGGTGAATGACCTCCAAGGCTTCCCCATCACCAGAGTATTTACAAAGTATAATCCCAAAATGATTAGACTCATTCTTTTAATGCCAACATTTAAAATTCAAAATTCAATTAACTTACTTTTCCAGGTGTACAGTGACCAATGGGGAACTTAGGTTGGCGGTTGGTTTTGCTAACCCTAGAGTCACGATGGCTTCATGCAATTGTTTTACTGTTTCAATTTCACCTCTTAAAGCTGCACCATTTAGGATGTGGAAAAAGGACAAGATTGTTGCATCTTTGATAAGAACATCCTTCTCTTTCATCTCCTTTAGAATGTTAATAGCATCTACAATGAAGTAACACAAAAGACCCTTAGGTAATTTCATGTAGGGAAAACAAACTGCTATTAAAACAGCATTTCAAGCCCAGCAGGAATGTAAATTCTAGTGTATAATGCCGATTTCAAGTTAATTACTACTTGCATTTCTAAACGAGACTACAATTATAAATCCACAATAGCATGGTTTTATCATTTCCCTGCAACTTTGACTACAAATTATAGATAGGGACTGTGTGCCCACTCTGCACCACATAACCCTGTACGGTCTGCCCTATAGCTGTAAGATCCTCCTAAATGGATGCTTTTATCGTTCAGAGCTAACATCTGCTAAATCACACCATTGTTTCTTCAGCAGATGGCTTGTCAGGAGGCCAGATAATAAAGATGTGTTTACACTGTATATACAGCCAGACTAATGGTCTGATACCGATAGGGCCTGTTTGCTATGTCGATACTAATTAGCCAAGCAGAGCCAATGAAAGCTTTCCAAAAGACTGCATGTTAATACATTAGATTCATTAAGCTTCATTAGGAAGGCAGAAACAAACATTTTAGAATATAGAATAAGTGCATTTTTATAATGTTGTTCTTAATTATTACACAGACAAAATGTTTTGACCACTTTACAAAAAGTGATTTAAAAAAAATAGGCTTATCCTTATAAAGAGTTAGAAAGGCTTCCTAGGAAAAATAAAATGTTCTAATCAAATATTTTCTCCATGCATCTTTCCCTATAATAAAATTAAAAGTCTTTATTAGAAATAAAAGAAAAAGAGGAAGGCTAAAAAAAAAGTAAGTTGCAAAATACAGCCAGATCAGAAAGTTAAGAAACAAGCAAATAGTAAGAATATATTATTAAGTATAATTAATTATATTAGGCTTAGTATTATCTCAACAATTAGAAAATCAGAGTATGAAAATCAGCTACACAATCAGCTATCCTTTTTCCATAAACTACTAAATACTTTAATTAAAGTATACATTTTATAAACTTTATTAAAAATTAAGACAAAGACTACTACAAAATTCAGATTCGTATATATTAATATGAGGTTATGTTTATAGGTTTTATGTTCAGCCTTCAGACCTTCTTAAGCAAAAACAAAGCCATTAGTGCAGGCACATAAGCAAATTGTGCCATAAGTCATGATCTTCAAACTCAATCCAAACAGCAATGCTAATAAAAACTAGCTGCAGAAATGCAAAAGGCAATGAGCTGTGCAAATGTAAATGACAAGCTTGCCAATCCATTAAAACTAATGGCCTACACTGTCCATGCAGCTCTGGTTGGATTCACATGCAAATTTGTATGCAAAGTGTTCAAGCACTTTGCATGACATGATATACCATTAATATCAATTCACATGTTATTCCAGTGGCAAGATACCTGCATCACATATTTCCTTTATGTACTGAGGCTTACCTTGGAGCTTGCCATGTTTTCCCAGTACTTTTACAAGGCCTACATACTTCCCGGTGTTCAGGACAGCAGATGAATCTAAACGGTCACTAAAAATTAATATTATGTTAAAGTTAATTAACTGCAAAAAGAACTGCAACATCCATTTTATCACTTTTCAAAATCTTATCAGAAGGTCTGGAGTGTTATTAACATTGGCCTCTACACTTACGATTTCTTTTTGAAATCATATACAAATGCACACATAATTATATTCAAAGTGACTAGAGAAGTAAAAAATCTATAACTATACATCTATTGTACCACTCCATCTGCAAAGGACGCTAATGAAGACACTCTTTGGTTTTATGTGATTCTAACCTTCATCGCTAACACTGAAACACCCAAAAAGACAAATTTTATCTGATAAATCTATTAGGATGGGAAACCAAAGATACCTGAGAAATAGATGGAATTTTGTTTACACTATAATAATGTTATGAAGTCCTATAAAACAGTTACCATCACCACTGTTGTGATATGTAGATGTATAATTAATGGAAAAAAACTTCAGCTTTAAGGACTAGAAGGTCTTATCATACTTCAAATGATACCTTGCTGAAAACAAGCCACAATTAATCAAAGAGGCTTATACTATGAAATTTCAAAAACACTAACAAAAGAATTTTTTAAATTACATTATGTAAGAGAATAATATTCAATCTAGGTGATCTACCAAAGGGCTGTATATCAGAATAAATGTTGACTTTCTTCAGTGGCAAGGTACTCACAATTCTTGTTTCAAGTTCAATGCTTCTTCTGCATTATCATGTCGACAGCATAAATTTATTAAAGCTGCATAGCCACCAACAACCATGTCTGATTCATACTTTGCTTTCAATTCAAGGGCTTTTTGCATATTCTAAAATAAAGAATAGAAGTAAAAAAGAAAGAAGTAACCAATGTAAAGGTAAAAATATCATATTTTTAGTTTTAATGTTCAGAGTTCAGAAAAAGTTAATACTACTTTCAAAATAAATGGTTTCTCGTTATCAACTTGTTATCAACTAACCACAGGCTTATGACCAAATCATATTGAACTAGACACTGAAAAAAAGTCTAGTGATATCCCACAAATTGCAGACACACACTAAAATGAACACAAAGTACAGCTGGACGCCTGCTGAAAAAAAGCAAGAGACCCTTTATCTCAGAAAGAGCTTTTTTCCAGCAGGAAAATGGAATTTCAATCCCTGCATTAACAACCTAGTAATATTTGACTTGCAAATGACTACTGCATGTATCAGTTGCTTGACAATCTAGATATAAGAGACCGGAGCCATGGCTTGAAAGGACATTTGGCATGTATGATAAACCTATCACGGTTGTTACTATCATTCACTTTGCAGATTATCGTAAACAAACTACAGCAACCCGAAAACATGCCATTCAAGGTGTAGCTGAAATTAGTTAACCTTTCATTTAATTGCATTCCTTATAAGCATGACATAAAATAATCAATTGTAAAAATCATAAATACTATCTTTGGTTTTGCTTACTGTTACCTATAAAGAAATTTTTACCTTAATAACATATTTAAAATATTTAAACAAATGTTACCTCTTCTGAACAAAGCACTAATATGAGTTGCTTTAGGACATCTCCTACAGGTTGATTTTCAGCTTTTAGTCTTTCAAGTGTAGACTCCAAATTAGATGATGTAAATTGCACAGTCTATAGAAATGGAAAGAAAAAAAGTTTAATAAAAAAAGAAAATGCATGCCGTTTCACTCTTCCCTTTAAACTGATTTTACCTTCTACTTTCCTAAATGTCATAAATGCTATCAGGAATATTAGTTGGGGATCCATGGGTGAACTCCAGGGGCTTATGAACCTCCTGAGATTATATGTAAATTTGTTATAGATGTGTTGGTTTTTTTGAGATGGGTTTTACCAACTTCTTAAAGGCATAAAGATAATTTAAAAATGTTAGGAACCACTGCTTTTATAAGGATACAATCTATAATTCTCATTAAATATAGTTATTTTAGCATAAAGAATCCACTCAAAAGTCTACTTACTTTTCGAGAGTCTATCTTCTCTCTGTCAATCAACACATAAACATCCTAAAATTGGGATTTAAATTAGCACACAATTAGAAAACACCGGAAAATATATTAGCAAATTTCAAAAGCAAATTTTGGAAGGCTCATCTCATTTTACTGCTACTTTTCCATCTTTCCAAAATTTCGCATGAATTTTGCGCATACTTTGTTAATCATTATAATTAATGTTTTAAATATATTCTTCAATAGATAAATAGTATTACTAACAATCAATAAGAAGCTTTGTTTTAACGGTTGTCATTGAAATAAAATTTTTTTCAAAACCATAATATTTAAACAAAATTTTAACATGCTTTTATATATAAAGTAAGCATTTTATAAAGTTGATTACTGTTTCACACACCTTAAGTAATTCAGGAACATGGTAGCTATCCAGTAGATTACGAATGCCTCTGTAGATATTTTCAGGAATTTTCACATTCTGTGAGAAGGAAAGGGGGAGGGAAACACCCCTGAGTTTTAGACAACTAAACTGAAATTTGTCTAACAGAAATGATCTCAGACATAATTTAAGTCTCCAACTCTTGCATGTCATTGAGAAGTGGTCTGGTTGTACTTAAAAGCAGCAATTTCAAATCTAATAGATACATGTCAGCCAGGACAGGCATTATATAGCAAAAAATGAAATGGTACCATCTCCTTTAGCTGATGGAAGTATTGTCTCAAACGCTCCTCCTTGGCCTGTACCTCTGAGTCACTCATGCTGTCAATCAAGTTATAAAGAAAATAGCCAACAGCTTCTGTGGAAAAAAACAAGAGAAAGCATTCCACTAAAATTACCGAGACTGTCATGTTATCAAGATTAATTTATAAGAAATCATTTTGGTGTGAGATGTCACCCTGATGAGAGGCTCTGAAATGGCAACAATGATCACTGAGGCATAGAGATTATGTGGTTTGGGAGCACATATCTAACTGGTGAGTGAAAGGAATATTAATTATTTTCAGACCGAGTGACAGCTTTTCAGTACTGAATCTTACTTCAATCTATTTTTTTTCTACCACTCTGTGACAGAAGTGGTCCTGCCCAAGGCCTTACCCCTCTCCTGTCCAAATCACAAGTAGTAAGAATAAATAAATGTCTTGTACACATTTCTATACTAATTTTTTGGGAACAATATTTAGGAAGCACATAAGGTTAGAAAGGATTTTTAATTTAAAGGTTGAATATAGAAAGTTAAATAATTTTAATAAGCAGATATAGTAATCCTGTGGAGAGCTGCCTATTAGCCAATGAAAAACCAAGATTAACAAAGATAGTTTTGTAACAACAGTAATTTTCCTATGCATTCAAGCATAAAATGTATAGGGCCACATGTTAATACCTAGGATAGGAAATCTGAACTTTCAAGAAAGGTTCCTTCTTACAGAAAACTACATATTCTAAGCATCACTATATGAAAAATGAAAATCATCAAATGTTAAAATAAAGCATTTTGGGTAATAAATTATACTTAAATGGAAAAAAATCTGTAAGATCTTTTTCCTACTTTGTGTGTTTAAAATTAACTACATCTCCAAACCATTAAAACCACATAAATACTAACAATCACTGAATCTTAGGGTTACTTCCATAGGTGCTATAAGAAACATTTTCTCAGTATTTGAAAAGAAAAAGCCTCCCAACCCTGTCTTAGAAAAATAATAATAATAATACAACCAAATATCTCAGATCTCGAAATGTTGAGGTTATCAATATAAAGATTTATAACCAAATGTTTTCAAATTTCACTTTCAAAAATAAAGTGTTTACTGCTGTAATCCTTCTAGACCATCGTTACAGAGAAAAATGGATTTGTGGATAAGTTACAATCATCGAAATTGAAACGCTACCCGTTGGTCCTGGAGGCTCCTGGCAATAATGTCCATCCTTATACAACAATTCTGTTATCTGGTAAGACAGAAAATTTGTGGATTGCAGCAAGAGAAGCAAACAAGAACAAATACAATCTGAAATTGAATTCTTGAAATAATAAAGCCTCTCCCCAGTAAGGTATTCTATATCACAGTAATTCAACACCACTCCCTCCTACCAAGGAGATTGTTTTGTTTTTAAATAATAGGTTTGTCTTCTAAAAAAGAAAACAAACCCAGGTTGAAGGAAAACTGCAATGTTTCATGAAATGTCACAAAGAAAAGCTCCTAAACTGATTGATAAAATGATATATAAACATCACTTTAAATGAATTGTTATAAATAGAAAATAACTGACAGGAATTATGAACCAATACTATTTCCCATCATATTGTTTTTGGTCTTAGTGAAATTGGGCCAGTTTCTTCCTTTTAAATAAAGTTTGGCTGAAATAATAAAGTAAAATATCTTGAACCACTGAATGACATATTTTTTAGTTACCCAATGACAATTTTCCATTCATTTTAATGGCTATAAAAGGGGTCAAAAGACCTAACAACATGTTTGTTCTCATGAATTCTTATCAATTGAATTCACAAACACTAAAAGACTTATTTTTAAATGTTAAATCTACTAGCAAAATTTTAACTTAAAAATCCAAATTTATCTTACAATAAAAATTATTACACGACTTATAGTATTGACTTGTAACTTTAAACACAGCATTTGACTATATATCCTTAGGCTGAAGATAATAAGAACAGAAACATACGGTAGCTGTCCAAAGTGATATGGGTTAGGGTTCATAAAATTGTGAACTATTTTATGTGTATTCTACAACTGTGTTTATTTGCTCTTAAAACAGTGCCTGGTATAAGTGTTAACAACTCAAACTGCAGTAACTTCTACTACTATTTATTTGCTACTATGCAAAATTAGGCAGAATTGATCATATGCCACCATGAAAACCATGCTTCAGTTAATGGTAATTCAAAACTAAAGTAGAAACAAGAATTGTTCAAAAACAATACTCACCTACAAACTGTTTTTTAAAGAATACACACAATAGAAGACAATAAATTCTACCAGAAATTATAGCTGTGCATTAGATGTAAGATAATCATATTTCATATCAAATTTTGGACATATACATTTAAATGAATAAATGAAAAATATCTAATCAAAAAGAATTATTTCTAGATATAAATATTCCAACTATATATTAGAATTGACTATATAGTTCAAATGGCAGTTCAAATAATACAAGAAATAGAATTAAATTTACATTTTAAAAATTACTTAAATTGGGAATCCCAGTTAATAACGTGCATTTTGATTTTATTAAGCTAAAAATCTTTCTTACAATTCACTATAATTATACTCCCTGCATAACATCAGTTAATTTCTTAAAAAGGTAGCAGTATAAAGTTGATCTCTATATCATTCATATATAGAAACATACACATACATATATACATATACATTAAGAAAATTATTAAATCTGTATGGTCAACTGTCACTGTAATAAGTTTAACAGTTTTCATTTGGGAAAGTTGAAAACCTTATTAAGAATTCAGGACTACTTCAAGTAGTCAAGGACTACTTCAATAAGAAATTTCATGCTGTTTTAAAACTACCAATTTCAAGATTCTAAATTCATTAATTTATGATAGTACATCATAAATGTTTGCAGCTATTAAAACTTTTGCTCTTAGCTTTTTATACATCACCTTATGATTTGCAATATTAGGAGTACTTACCTTGCTCCAAAGATCTATATTCATAGACCTGCAGAGGGCAGCAAAGGATTGAAAATAAACCCAGAGATTTACAAAACATTTTAAGTTAAAATGCATTATTATTTTATGTAATAGGTATAGATCAAAGTCTTAAAATAAATAAGTATATAAATGTTTGCAAAATCAAGTTGATTTTTCAGGACAAGGTTATAAAGAATGGTTTACCTATTTTGAATCATCAAAACAAAGACCAATTTGGGCAAGAATAATTAAAGAACCACCCCTAAGTCCCGGAGTTCAAGTATGATGGAGCAGGATATTAGCATGATCTCAAAGTGACTGCCCACAGGCTGCTTGTTACTTGTAACAGGAAAAACAGTAACTATGTCATGGAGAAATTGAACACCTTGACTGGGCAATCAAAATTAATGTGCCTTTAGGATATAATTCCCTTAGAAAATAGACTGTCACTCATGTGGTATTCCAGCTTGGGATGTATAACCTGAAGCTAATCAAGGGGAACCATCATGAGGAATACTCTTAAAAACAACTGGCCAGTAGACTCCAAAGATGTTAATGTCATAAAAGACAAAGGCTGGCCGGGCGCGGTGGCTCAAGCCTGTAATCCTAGCTCTCTGGGAGGGCGAGGTGGGCGGATCCTTTGAGCTCAGGAGTTCGAGACCAGCCTGAGCAAGAGCGAGACCCCATCTCTACTATAAATAGAAAGAAATTAATTGGCCAACTAATATATATAGAAAAAAAAAATTCGCCGGGCATGGTGGCACATGCCTGTAGTCCCAGCTACTTGGGAGGCTGAGGCAGCAGGATTGCTTGAGCCCAGGAGTTTGAGGTTGCTGTGAGCTAGGCTGACGCCACGGCACTCACTCTAGCCTGGGCAATAAAGTGAGACTCTGTCTCAAAAATAAATAAATAAATAAATAAAATAAAATAAAAAATAAAAGACAAAGGCTGAATAACTGTTACGGATTATAGTCAAAGAGAACTGACAACTAGCTACTCATGAACTGGATTCTGAATACAAGAGGGAGAAATGCTAAAAAGGACAAAAAGGCTTTTAAGGTGCCACTGACATTCTATTTCTTAATCTCAATGGTAACAGGTATTTGGTTTTTTTTATACAGTACATTTAAGTTTGAGATACTCCTCTGAATATACGATACAGTTCACAATAAAAAAAGTAGAAATAAAATTTCAAACTTCTCACCACTAATAAAACAGTGGAGCCATTTTGAACCTGGGCAGTTTGGCTATAAGCCTTGGATAAATGAAATTAATTCTTGCCTTCTTCTCTGCCCACAACCAAAATAAGTTTTTGAGGAAGCAGACTTGAAAAGATAATTGTTTTCTCTACACCTAATTCCATTCACATCTTTCTTTCTCTTTGAACAACAGGTTTAAAAAAAATGTTAACACCATAAATGTTGAGGGCTGTTTTCAGCTTTTAAGGGAGGTTATTCTAGTGGAATAACAGAATTTGAAAGAAAAATGTTGTCAAATCATGAAGGAATATTAACACTCTACCCCTATTATAGATGGAAGAGTCTACAAAACCTGGACAACCCTACTAGTATTTTTATAAATTTCATATAGCAATGTTAACAGCTCATAAACAGGCTGGAAAATAGAGTATTTGCAATAATCCTTTCAGAACTTTTTAAAAGTTCTGTAAGAAACAGAGATACGCCCTACTACAAAAAGACATTTTTTATATTATAGCATTGACAAAGCATCATAGCCATTTCCATATTTCGATATGGAAACAGTAAAGTGTTAATTAACTTCCCATGATCACACAGCATGTAAAACACAAATAAAATGTAGAACCATAACTTAAATGAGTTCCATCGAAGGGCTTACTGTCTTAACCATTTTAACCTTTATTAACATACCCTCTTCGATTTGCCTTATGTATGTATGTATGTATATTCTTCCCAATCCCTTTCAACCCTTCCCCCAAATTTTCTTCTCTTTGTACATTTCTGTATTATCTCTAAGAGCTCACAGAAGCACACAGGAACTTTCACTGCCTATGAAACTATGGTTTAAAAAAAAAATCACAAAATATATTATTTCACATACTATTTAAGACAGAATTAAATAAACCATATTCAACTTTCTCCCCTCCAATGTAAAACAGAATCAAATCAAGAATGTGGTGTCAAACACTGGAAGCAGTGGTATGCACCTATAGTCTTAGCTACTGAAAAGGCTGAGTGGAGAGGATTGCTTGAGCCCAGGAGTTCAAGACAAGCCTGGGCAACGTCGCAAGACCCCATCTCTAAAACAAACAACAAAAAAAGAATATGGCGTCAGGCAACAAAAATAACCACATTGCATGCCTGTGGCTATCTAGTAAAGAGTTCAGCTTACACATGTGAGTGCAGAAATGGAATTAAAATCACGGAGCCAGAGACTTTCTGTTGACCAAGAGAAAACAACAATGGGATACAGAAGACACAGATATAAAAGTCAGTAATTTATGACTTCCTCATTACTTCTTTTGCCTGAGCCTCTGGCTCCTTTTCAACAATGATTAGTATGCAATTAAGAGCAAACACATCATGCCATCACTCAATTCTGGAGAGGTCAGGGTGTCATTCAGTGGGAACCTCACTGGCTGACTGAAAAGAGGACCTTAAAATCTTACATTAAACTTGGTGACTTCAATAAGGCTGATGGCTGGTCCTATGAGTTTAAGGATCAAAAAATGTGGGGTTTTTCCCCCAACATATGGAAGGCAGCACCACTTCAACAGTACAGACCCTCACTTCCTAAATTCAAACTGTTTCTACTAGGTCAGAAAAACACTTCTTATACCATTGAATTGTTTTTCTATGTACTACAAAGACTCATATGCTTCCAAGCCAATCCTGAAACATTTCTCTTTTAGATGTTATACTGCCAGCATGCTCTGATCTAGCTTCAGAGCCACTTTGTCTCTTGGAAGTGACTCAATATTTCTAGTGGTGGAGTGTTCAGTAATATAAAAATGCATACTGCCCTCTTTCTCATTTGAACGTTGTTCAGCTGGTGCTATATTTAGGATGAAAGACAAAGCCTTAAAAAAAAAAAAAAAAAAGAAAAAGAAAGTCTTATCACCCTAATCACCTCCCTCTGGATTTTTCACTAATGTACCAGTCAGATCTAAATGCCATTTACAATGCCCATATAAATAGTCTTTTAAAAAAGTTTAAAAGTACAAATGCCGGCCAGGCGCGGTGGCTCACGCCTGTAATCCTAGCTCTCTGGGAGGCCGAGGTGGGCGGATCCTTTGAGCTCAGGAGTTCCAGACCAGCCTGAGCAAGAGCGAGACCCCATCTCTACTATAAATAGAAAGAAATTAATTGGCCAACTAATATATATAGAAAAAAAATTAGCCGGGCATGGTGGTGCATGCCTGTAGTCCCAGCTACTTGGGAGGCTGAGGCAGCAGGATTGCTTGAGCCCAGGAGTTTGAGGTTGCTGTGAGCTAGGCTGATGCCACGGCACTCACTCTAGCCTGGGCAATAAAGTGAGACTCCGTCTCAAAAAAAAAAAAAAAATAAAAAAAGTAAAAAAAAAAAAAAAAATGGAAAACTCCAGGAAGATATTATACTTCATTGGTATTCAATTACCAATTCCTGAGCTTATCAATTTACAGAAATACTGGCTTGCCACTTAAACACTACTCTCGAAAGATATGAACAAAACAGTGCTTTTCAAAACTATTGTGGGGTACCTTAAAAAATAAATCTAGGCCAAAACAGGTTGCAAACCACATGCTAGAAACTACTGCCTCTTAGACACTGGACCTACTTTTATTAGGCAAGTTTTACTAAAGGTAGATAACTATTGCAAAATTTGTATTCCAATAATGAAATGTACATCCAAATTTCCTCTAGGTTTACCAATAGTGACCATAATGTGTAATTATAATGTTAACTTCTTAGACATCTAACTCTGTTTTTTTGGTTTTTTTTTTACCTGAAAATGAGTTTCAAAAACGTCTAACTCTGAATGATTATTTTTGGCAAGGAGTAACTTTTGGTGAATCTCTTATGTGCTAAAAATTACAGGAGTTGCAGGTTCTTATCTTAGACTCTTATTGACAAGGACATGATTGACTCAATGTCAATTCAGCCAATTCTAAAGTTGCTAGAGTACAACAGGACCCTGAGAAGCACGAGACAGGTAACTGTTTCAATAACTATACTAAACGTACTGACAAAGGGATTTTAAAATATATATACTATTCATATTTGATTTGACATCAAACAAAAGAATAGCTTGGCTACATTAATGCTGAGATAATAGACTGCAATTACATCGATTATATTTTGAATTTGTAGTAGTTTTGGGATAGAAGGGAAAGAAATCACCTCTAGTGACACAAATGCTTTAAACTGTGCACATATTCTTCTAAATAATGCCAAGTTACCAAAACCTAAAATTTTTCTGTATCTACAATAAGAAAAATTAACGAACAAAATATAGTTTTAGAACCTACATATTTAAATATGTTCCTGGGAGGGATTAGTTAAAACTTATTTTTACTAAGACTAGGGCAAGAATAAAAAGGGATTTGCCACTGTGCAAACACTGGAGGCTCCTGGGTAGCAGGGCCTTTGTTAATCACATTTAAAAATGTTATCAATATGCAGCTATTGTAAAACCCATGAATCAATTAAGCATCTTAGGTGCTAACAAATAGGGAAACAACCAAAGAAGATTTAAGTCAGGAGAGAAGTAAAGCACCTAGTCCTTTTAAAATAAGGTAAACCATTTTCCAATATTCTCAATATATCTATCAAATAAAAATACAAATAATCTGAAAGAGCAGATTAATTCAGTCATAGTGTATGAGTCAATCACTAAAAACAAAACAACAAGAATCTCACAGCTTCCAGACTGGCTTCTTTCACTACAAAATGCTTCTCTTGAAGATACTCTACAACTTTCCCAAATATCAAACTGAACAACCTTTTTATTCTGGCCTATCTTTCCTATACCTCTGTAGCTTTTAACACTGACTACAATCTTTTTTTTTTTTTTTTTGAGACAGAGTCTCACTCTGTTGCCCAGACTAGAGTGACATGGCATCAGCCTAGCTCACAGCAACCTCAAACTCCCGGGCTCAAGCAATCCTGCTGCCTCAGCCTCCCTAGTAGCTGGGACTACAGGCATGCGCCACCATGCCTGGCTAATTTTTTCTATATATATTAGTTGGCCAATTAATTTCTTTCTATTTATAGTAGAGACAGGGTCTCGCTCTTGCTCAGGCTGGTTTCAAACTCCTGACCCTTGAGCAATCTGCCTGCCTTGGCCTCCCAGAGTGCTAAGATTACAGGCGTGAGCCACCATGCCCAGCCTTACGATCTTTCTTAAAACTTCTAGGAGAGATGTTTAAGATGTTGGATATGCTAATTACCCTGATCTGATCACTACAAATTATATGTATCAAAACATCACTATGTACCCCACGCATATGCACATTTGTCACTTAAAAAAAATAAATTAAAAACAAAACTCAAAAAGTAAAAACAAACAAAAAACCACCTTTGATGGCTTTGAGATTCTACGGGTTCTCACTCTCTCTTCTCCTCCTATTCTTCACTGTAACTCCTCAGGATTTTATCCTGGGATTTCCCTCTCATCTCTTCACAAGATTTAAAAAAAACAAAAATAAAAACAAAACTTGGCTGGGCTCGACAGCTAATGTCTATAATCTCAACACTTTGGGAGGCTAAGTCAGGAGGATTGCTTCAGCCCTTGGGCCAGGATTTGGAAGTTACAGAGAGCTATGACTGTGCCATTGCACTCTAACCTGGACAAGAGAGTGAGACCTTGTCTCTTTAAAGAAAACCTTAAAAATAAATATCCCTCACATATAATACCTTACAAATTAATTTTAATGACCAAAAAGCATATAAATACATGTTATAACTCTGCTTAATAGTTAAGAAGATGAAAGTTGCAAATTATTCATTGAGAGACCATTTATCATACATCAGCTAGGTCAAAATTAAAAAGCATTATAATGTCCAGTACCCACAAGCTTGCAGGGAAATGGGTACTTTCATACATTGCTGCTAGAAGTGTGAATTGCTGGTCTAAGTAACAAATAATATAACTACTTTTGGAAAGTGATGTGGCAGTAGCTATTAAAATAAAGAATAGATATACCCTTTAAAATAAGTCTCTTTTTTAGGTTCTAAACACTAAGGGAAGAAAAACTAATATATGTACATATTTAATGCAGCGATTTGGTTTTTTTGGTAGTGGCAAAAATTTAGAAGCAATCCTAGTCCATGAATAAAGAAATGGTTGAGAAATTATGGTATACCTATATACCAATGAAATCTTCTCCAGGTATAACAATTAGATTTATATCAGTGAACCAAAAGGATACCCATGCAGCACTGTTAAGTGAAAAACAAAGACTGAGAGTAAGGTATAATATCACATTTGGTTTTGGGGGCGGGGGGTGGGGGGGAGGGGAAACAACAAAAAACAAAAAACAAAAACCGTCAAATGCCTTTTACAGGTGTCTGCTCCTATACAGAGAAAAGTATAGAAGGATACATTCCAGGCTCTTAACTTTGGCTTCCACAACAAGGGTTTATACAAAGGAAGGGGAAGTACTTCATAATCCCCATTACATTATAGTCTTAATTTTATAACATCCATCTTTTTGGGGAAAGATGAGCCATGGCTTTCAACAAATTCTCAAAGGAATCCATGACTCAAAAAAGGTTAAGAATCACTCTTCTACATTGCTTCCCTCAACAATCACTATTCCTTCAATCAGCCCCTCACTGGTGACACCAAAATCCAACTCTGACCTCCACCACTGAACAGTACCATAATGGAAAACACACAGACATCTCAAAACCAATATATCCCAAACTAACCTCATTATCTTTCCATTTCTATTTTAAATATATTCCTCTTTCCTCATCTTGCTTAATGTTCTCTCTCCCTTACCACCAACCTTTAATATGCACTGAACTTTAATCTGTGTAATTTCTTACATGTCCCTTTATTATATCTACTGCCAAAGCCCTAGTTCAGCTCTTACCATCTGTGCAGAAACGAGTTAACGTTGCAGGCCTGAGACTGCTATTCTTAGAAAGGTCTGCTTATTTGGCTGGCATCTGGGAACTTAGATTTCAGGAGGGTTCCCACCATTCCCTAAATGATAAAAGTGGCTCATCATGCCTAAACTGATAATGTTTTATACAGAGAAAAGTTTAGATGGACACATTCTAGGCTCTTCACTTTGTCTTCCACAAGAAGGGCTTTTACAAGGGAATGAGTTCTTTCCTTCTAGGAATCTGGAATTTTGGTACATGCTATGTGAAGGGTATCTATATGACTGATCCAATAAAAACCTCAGATTCTTGGGCTTGGGTGAGCTTGCCTGACACACATTTCACATGTGTTATCTATCACAACTCGCTGTTGGAGGAAGTACGCGTGTCCTGTGTGACTCCACTAGGAGAGGACTCTTGGAAGCTTGCTTCTGGTTGCTAGTGTGTGATTTCTTCTAAACCTTGCACCATGTGCTTTTCCTTTTGCTGATTTTGGTTTGTGTCCCATAATAAATCTTAGCCACGAGTACAACTCCAGGCTGAGTACCTGCTGAATCCTGTGAATACTCCAGGAAATCATCGAAATTGGGGGCAGTTTTGGAGACACCTGACATACCACTTTACCCTTTAATTTATGAAAAAATTCTAAAACACTTCCACTTTCCAGCAATGATAGACTATGACAAGAACTGGATTTATCTTAAAAGAGTAAGAAACCAGAAACGATGATAACACTGGACAACAGGCAGTAGAAAATAGTGATATCTGAAAGAAGGGCAACAAATAATAGTAAGCCATATGATTACCCAGCTTTTATCTGAGAGTTTCTAGGCCCCAGTATAAGACAGAACCCAGAACCCAGTGATTACCTGAGTTAAGAATTCAGAGCCAACACAGAATTCAAAGGCACAGTGCCTGAGAGGGGAGGGCTAGACAGAGTAGAACTCTAGACAGAGCTACCCTGTCTTCAGCTTAGCACTGATAAGCACAAGTGTGTGAGGAAATATTCTGTAACCTGTTCACAGGCTCTGAATAAGACAATTACCAAAACTCATACAAAGCTTGGAACAGCGAACAAAATACCCAGGTTCTGGGTTCACACTCCCAAAAACCTAAAAACTTATGGGCCATGAGGTACTCAGAAGGCTATTGCCTCAGTAGAGTGACTAAACTAGTTTAGTGGGAATAATCCTAAAGACTGCTCTAGTCCTGCCTAACAAAGCACAAAGGCAAGCACTGAGAGAACTGTTTCTAAGCAACTCAACTTTGTTTCAGACCAAAGCTCGAAAATATTTAAAGGAATACAAAAAATTCAGCATCTACCAGTATAAAATCCAGTCTTTGGCATCCAAAAAGAATTTCTAAGAGGCAGAAAAGTGTGATTCAAAACTCATAATGAGAAGAATTAATCTCATGAAACAGACCCAGAAATGACCGAGATGACAGAATTAGTAGACAAGGACATCATAACATCTATCATTTCTAACTCCATATGTGCAAGAAGGAAGGAAAAACTATGAGCATGTTATCTATTTGATTATGTATTCTATATTTTTCAATTTTTATTTTTAAAGGCATGAACATTGTCTGCTTTTTTTCTTTTAAATACACAAAACTGTCACTGAAAAGAGTAGAACTGCACTGGCTAAGGGAAAGGCAGCAACACAGGATCCCATCGACTTGTTTTAACTCTTCCTGCCTGCAGTGGGGGTTCAGGAGGTGTCTATGGAAAACATAGACACTTACCGTCAAACAGTACAGAGATTACTGGGATGTCAGAAGTTATTAATATAAACACAGAAGGAATGACACAATTAGAAACTCATGCTTTTTGCAACTACCAATGTTAGCAACAGATTCAACAAGGATTATCAATGGCTGCTAAAACCAAGGTGTGAAAGGTGCTGGGAAAACAGGATAGACATGCTGTCTCAGAGTATCACCTCACAGACTTCTTAATAATTACAAAGGGGATGAGGTTCCTTTGCAAGGAAGAAATGTGGGGAACACCACCTTAACCAACTGATCAAACTTAGCTGCTGGCATCAATATTAAACACCTGACTTTATATCCCTTGATGTGCCTATAACCTATGAAGTATTCTTGCTAAAAATGTTTAATATGAGTTTCATCATGAGAAAAAATCAGACAAAAACAAAATGTGGGCAGGACATTCTATAAGAAACTAGCCTGAACTCTTTAAAAAAGAAACAAACAAAAAACAGTGTCACAAAAAACAAACAAAAAAGGTAAAAGAATTATCTTGAATTAGGAGATTAAAGAGACATAGCAAGCAAATGCAATACATGAACTTGACTCCTCAGTCAAAAGTAAAACAGCTAAAAAAAAAATTTTTATAACTAGGAAAATCTGAATATGAACTATGTATATCAGATGATGACATAGTGTTGTTATATTTTTAAGAGTGATATTGAGGCCGGCGCGGTGGCTCACACCTGTAATCCTAGCACTCTGGGAGGCCCAGGCGGACAGATTGCTCAAGGTCAGGAGTTCAAAACCAGCCTGAGCAAGAGTGAGACCCCGTCTCTACTATAAAATAGAAAGAAATTAATTGGCCAACCAATATATATAGAAAAAATTAGCTGGGCATGGTGGCGCATGCCTGTAGTCCCAGCTACTAGGGAGGCTGAGGCAGCAGGATTGCTTGACTCCAGGAGTTTGAGATTGCTGTGAGCTAGGCTGACGCCACGGCACTCACTCTAGCCTGGGCAACGAAGCGAGACTCTGTCTCAAAAAAAAAAAAAAAAAGAGTGATAATGATACTGGGAGACATAGATGATGACCTTATCCTTAAGAAAGATGCTGAAAGATCTTAAGAAAGATCCTTATGCTGAAAGATCCAGTGCCAGGATGTCTACAATTTCAAATGAATCAAAAAAAAGGAGTAAAAATGCAAAGAATGTGTCTGGGTGTATACATATACTTTGCACGCAGAGAAAGCCTGTATGAAGCTAGGTGCAGTCACTTGTGCCTGTAAACCCAGCACTTCAGAAGGCCGAGGTGGGAGGATCCCTTGAAGACAGGAGTTTGAGCGAGACTATCCAGAACATAGTGAGACCTCATCCCTTCAGAAAATAAAAAAAATCAGGTGGGCAATGGCCTGTGCTATTCTGGAGGCTGAAGTGGGAGGATGACTCAAGCCCAGCAGTTTGAGGTTGCAATGATGTATGATGATGCCCCTGCACTCCAGCCCGGGTGATGGTATATATGGCAAAATACTAACAGTGACAATTGGTGAATCTAGATAAAGGGTATGTAAGTGGTCCTTTTACTATTTTTCAACTTTTTTTGATGTTTAAATATTTTCAAAATAAGAAAATTGGAAGGACAAAGTCATTAACACTCCCTGAGCACACAGAGGAGGAGAGTAATACTATAATGAATAAAAGTCACCTTGTAATTAAATTCTCAAAGAATAAACTGAACATGTAAATTTGTCCCTAACTCAAACAGCACTTTTATCTTAGAAACAGGTTTACTAAATCTGTGTGTATTTCTTGAAAAAGGTGATACAAAAGGCAGCCTAAACTCAATTCATGTAGGAGGAAGGAAGAATAAAACAGGGAAAGTTATTTCAGGTATACTAGAAGTCACTGGAAAATAAGAATATATGTATCTTTACTCATGCAATAGGTCAAAAGGACAGGATAAATCAGTCCATATTTAGGCAAAAACATTTAAGTTGATCAACTTACCTCCTAAAGGCTAGAATTAGGCTGCCTCTAAAAGAATTAAACGAGAAAGGCAATGTATTTGATTTCACTGCAAAAGAAAATGAGCATCATTAAATCTCAGACCAAACAAGCCAACAAACCAAAAAAAAACCCCTACATTATCAACTTATATTTTTTACCTTTCATTTTGGAAATTTTATTTAAAGAATGAAAATGTTTTCATAGAAAATTAATTTGATAATACAGTAACATATATTTACAAAATAAGCTATCCTTTTACTGTATAACTAATAAATTTATAAATATTATTACATATAAACGGCAATTACTATTAGTAATATTCTGGCATACTCAAAGTCTGCCTAATACACATACGGAGGCTTTAAGTTATTATACACTGAGGCACTGTGAAGACAGAGACTGTAATACCCTATAGCACTTTCATCCTTTAAAGACAGTAGATGAAGGGAAAAAGTTCTTTTCTGAGAGAGGTATTTGGTTCTCTTGAACCATTCGCACTTTCTCATTTCATTTTCCACTCTGATCAATGACCAGCAGTCACATAAGAATAACAAAAAGTCATAACAAAATAGGTCTTTACTTCTGTTATGGAATGGACTTATATTGATCTTTCATTTTTCTGAGCATTTATTTGCTCTACTCCTCATTTTGGCATTTTGTAGTCTATAACCTTGCATGTTTCTACACTGTCATTATAAGCCTGATATGCCTCAGTGTAAGAATCAGGTCTTATACTGATTCTTCACATAACCCTTGCCATAACTAGCAATGGAATCACAGTAGGCATTTCCTGAATTTGTTCTTCACTGCAATTGTTTCAAAACGGTACCACGTTATAAGTAATTGAGTTAATCTTTTCACTATAAATGTAATGTGGCTACTGAATGATACAAGATAGATGGAATTAGAAATGCATTCATAGTAGAAGCAAATTCTGAAGACAATAAATACAGTTTAGATGAAGATTAAGACACCTGGTTTAATTTTTTTAAAAACTCATGGCAGGACTCGAAGTCATTTTTAAGATTTGTATAACTCCCCTAAATATAAATAAAAATTAACCTACCCACACAAGAATTGTTTCAGATCATCTACTATATCCCTTGAACAAAGAATGTATGTTGCTCAGTGGTTTTACAGCATTTGAAAATCTAAAAATCATTCATAAAGGACCTGCACTTAGTCACTCCAAGAATTTTAAAGTGGACACAACCACAGGCCTCTCAGCAGTTTTAATTTTGCCTGGTCAAATTAATTTTCCACGCCTACAAACACAAGTGAGAAAATGTTTCCTACTACCCCAAAACTTAATCAATTTTCTCTTCACTACGATCTGGCATGGCTTGTGATGTATTAATAGTAACCAATAGTCCAGACCTGAGACCTGCCTAAAGCAAATACCAGCAATTACAGAACTAACTGCTCTTCACAGACCTGTAAATCAAGGGGGGAGGGGAAGGTACTGACCGGAATAAGCGCAAATATTCTTTAAAGGTTCTGGAAGTGTTTTTCTTTTTCAAATTTAATAAACAACCTCTTGAAAAATTATTTTTATACTATTCATAAATATTATTTCACAGAATACTGTCAGGTTTTATTCATTAAAAAGGTGACCAGAAACATCTCAGTAATCTGGAAGGCTGCTGACAAAAAGCATCTAGTTTCCTTAGCAACAAACAAGTCTGAAAAATCAAGAGGTTGACAATGAAGTGAAATGGATGGTATGATAAAAGAAAAAGGCAGCTCTCATGTGTGCACCTTTCGAGCCCATATTCCTCTGCTAATGCTTCTCTGTTTTCATCTTGTCAATATGGAAAATCTATATATTATACAGAGTGGAAGGCAAAATCAATGCAGTCAGCAGCCAGCATTAATACCCAACCTTCAACTCAAGCAATTACACCTATAACAGTACCATTTTCCATACTGGATGCTTTGCCTTTCCCTTACAATATTACAGTGCACTATTTTAAATGACATATACACAGGTAATATATGTCAATAACCTGGTTTTAACAAAGCTTCCATCTGTACAATTTGATTATACATTAATCAGAGCTTAACTTTTAACATTTTAGGGAGCTAAAAACTGATGTTTCTGTGTTTTATTTTTAAATGAGGAATTTTTCACGGGCTCTGCAAACTGGCAACATCTTATGTATTTATTAAAAATAAAATGTGGTATGGTGAAAAAAAATAAAGTTGGAAGATCTTGCTTCTAGCTCAAGTCGCCAATCTTGTGCAAATCATTTAACTCTCTATGCCTTTCTTCATCGATCAGTGGAGGTAACTGAATTAACATGTGATGAGAATTGTAAAGCACTCCAGCATTTTTAAATGTTTAGTAAACATATGCTGTGTTTTGTTAATGAAGACTAGGAGATAGCTTCATGTAACTTACATGACAATAATCTAGATGTTAGTTCAGAAAATACTTTCAGAAACAGTTATCTCACCTGATTTTACAACAACTCCCACAAGGTAGATGGTACTATACCCACTTAATGAAAATGAAGCAAAGAGAAGTTAAAAGACTTGTTCCAGCTCACATGATCAGTGGCTGAATTATAAAGAGGACCTAAGTCCTTCAGGGTCCCCAGTCAAACCTCCACTCCAACATCACGTTATATCCAAGGGCCTTCCAACTTTAAAATTACTTTCAAATTATCCAGAAGTTTGGCCAGGCGCGGTGGCTCACGCCTGTAATCCTAGCACTCTGGGAGGCTGAGGCAGGAGGATGGCTCAAGGTCAGCAGTTCAAAACCAGCCTGAGCAAGAGGGAGACCTCGTCTCTACTAAAAATAGAAAGAAATTAATTGGCCAACTAAAAATATATAAAAAAATTAGCCGGGCCACCGGGCATGGTGGCATGTGCCTGTAGTACCAGCTACTCTCGAGACTGAGGCAGAGGAATAGCTTGAGCCCAAGAGTCTGAGGTTGCTGTGAGCTAGGCTAACACCATGGCACTCTAGCCCAGGCAACATAGTGAGACTCTGTCTCAAAAAAAAAAAAATTATCCAGAAGTTCAACTCATAAACTGTCTTATCAGTCTACCTTTAACAAAACACATAACAACTTCCTTGTTTTCATTGCATCAAGTACCCAGCATGCCCTCCACAGTCAAGTTTACTGCTCATGTTGCATACTTACAAAATGATAAAATATAGTCTAAGTTCCCATTTACTGCTTCACTTCTCAATTCAGCTTGAGCAAACATACTACTTTCAGGAAGACATCCATTTTCCTAGGGATAAAGCATGTGAAAAAAAAGCATATATCAATGATAATATGCCTCAGTTAATAATATTTTGATACACCATTCAAAGTTCCTGCTTTCCTATTTCTTTTATCACCATATTCTCTTATAATCTATCATTTAAAAAAATAATTTTCTAGGTTAATATATAAGCTAAATAACTGAATTTTAGTCTAAGTTTTGAAATGTAGCTCCAACATTCCAAATTAGGTGCTTTTCTTCAAATAGAGATAATCTGTTACCCTTAGAGGGCCTTCACTCCAGAAGAGTTTACTACTGAAGACACTTAGAACAACTCTCTCTCCAAGACAAAACAAAAATGCAATGCATGGATCTAAAACGATATTTTGGGGCATGTAGTGAGGTAAGGATCAAACTTAATTTAACTTCAAGTAGTTCATCACTTGTCACAACATCATTTGTTTAATAACTTAAGTATATAGGCCGGGAGCAGTGGCTCACACCTGTAATCCTAGCACTCTGGGAGGCCAAGCCAGGCAGATCGTTTGAACTCAGGAGTTCAAGACCAGCCTGAGCAAGAGTGAGACCCCATCTCTACCAAAAAAAAATAGAAAAAATTAGCCAGGCATGGTGGCGCATGCATACTTAGTCCCAGCTACTTGGGAGGCTGAGGCAGGAGGACTGCTTGAGCCCAGGAGTTTGAGGATGCTGTGAGCTAGGCTGACGCCACAGCACTCTAGCCTGGGCAACAGAGTGAGACTCCATCTCAAAAAAAAATAATAGTAGTAATTTAAGTATATAAACCAATTTTATTTAGTTCAAATATATTTATTGAATCATTTTATAACGGCATAATATTAAAAACCACCCAGATAACCAATAATAAGCAATGTATAAAAATAAATTATGGTATATCAATACAGTAAAACAGTATATAAGCATAAAAAATAATTTGAGGAATTATATACTATTATGGAAAGTTGCCAAATAAAAAATCTAGGTTGCTAGGAAATATGAGAATAGTCTAATATACTTTTTGCTAAAAAAGTTTTCTCAAACATACTCACATCTGAAATAATATACATGTTGAGCAATAATCTCAAGGAACTGTGGATGAGTTGTGTAGCTTATGAGTTACTTGTATTTTCTACTTTACCATCAAACATATTATGCAGTTTTTTTAAAACAGATGAAAATTGTAATTTTATTGCAAAGCTGAAGACAAAAACCATATCAACGCTGTGGATTCGATTAAGCACTTAACAGAGAAGTTGTTTTTGAGCCAACAATACTTAACACCACTGAAATTCCAATAATAGAGGCAAAAGATAGTTGAAATGAGAATGAATGTACCAAAGTTAGGATAAGTTTCCAAATTACATCTGGTTCCCCCTAGTCATTAGTGAGAAAACGCAAGTAGTAATTATGAAATTAAAACCACACTTTACTCACCTGCAAAACAGCACGGACTGACTTCACACTCTCAAAGGATGGAAACACATAATTTATATATGTCTCCTGATCAGCCTCTACTCCCAATTCATGCATTCCTTTGAGGACTTCAATTATACCTGTGAGATAAAATTTAGAAGCACTGAGATGAAGAACCTGAAGTAAATTAACAAAAGATCAGAAAGTTCAGTTCAATCGCTTTCTGAATCATAATGTAGGAAAATCACTTAGCACATTATTTGTCTAAAAGTGAAAACAGAAAACCAACAGAACAAGGAGATCCCTCCTTTCTTCATATTCTTTTATTAATTTAATAGCAAGGATATTAAGAAAGTATCCTTGAAATTTTATTATTATTGCTAAATTTTATTATTATTGCTATATTATTTAATAGCAAGGATACTAAGAAAGTATCCTTGAAATTTTGACTATAATGGAACTT
This sequence comes from Mirza zaza, assembly GCA_008750895.1. Classification (NCBI taxonomy): domain Eukaryota; kingdom Metazoa; phylum Chordata; class Mammalia; order Primates; family Cheirogaleidae; genus Mirza; species Mirza zaza. The sequence goes on from VSMD01052783.1 coordinate 44,978, forward strand.
AAAACAATTAAGCAATATCCTCAAAATTTCTGGCACCCCAACTAAATAGCACTATTTTGTATCATACTATAATATATTATGTTATAAATATCACTGCTATGATAGAGCAATGATTGACTTACACAATAAAGCTTAACAAGAATAAATGCTGAAAAGGAAAGGGACTTGAGGAGGAATGGGGTGACAGGGGCTCTGTCAAAGACAAAAGGAGTTTCAAAACGTGTTTTTAATTAAGAACTTACATAAAAAATTTCCTAATTGTTACGAACTTCTGACTTCATAGTTTATAATGTAAGAATGAAAAATGAAGAGAACAATTGATTCTAATGAATTTGTGTCTCACTGTATTTAAAACTTAAAAATCTAATAAATTGTTCTATCTCATCCACCATTCATAAAAATCTTTTAATAACTTCTTAAAAACTATTAAGTCATTTCATATTTTCCAAAGCTACCATTAGCTTCAAACAGTTCAAACTGATCTGTTTATATCAGATCCAATTAATTCTAGCCTAATGTCAAACTACTGAGGTGTCACCTAACTTGACAGAGGCCACAGTTTAATAAAAAGACAGAAAGTAATTGTTTTCCTTTCTAAAACTTACTTCTTTGGTTTCATTACCTTCGAATTGTTACTACTCCCCCTAAAAATCTGTTTCTGCCCTATGATACTCCCAAAGAAAAATTACATTTCTAAAAATTTGTTACATAATGAACTCTAACACAAATTACTGGTCATAAATTCCCACTGAGTACAGAAAGACACAGGCGAGTCTAACTATATTATAGATGTTTGCCTATTTCTTTTTTTTTTTTTTGGACTAGACATCATCTTACCACCTATTTCTTTTAGATAAAATTTAGATTATGGACTTGATCTTAGCCAAATGGCCAAGGAGCAATACATAAAATTTAGATTATGGATCAGAATATTTGAACTTTAGACAGTTCATTATATATAAAATTACCTAATATTGGCCTGAAAACAGACACATAGACCAAATGGACAGAATAGAGAACTCAGAAATAAATCCATGCACATACAGTCAACTAATTTTTGACAAAGGCACCAAGAATACATATTAAGAAATGAATAGGCCGGGCGCAATGGCTCACGCCGGTAATCCTAGCACTCTGGAAGGCGGAGGCGGGTGGACTGCTCGAGGTCAAGTTTGAAGCCAGCCTGCGTAAGAGCGAGACCCCGTCTCTACTATAAATAGAAAGAAATTAATTGGCCAACTAATATACATAGAAAAAATTAGCCCAGCATGGTGGCACATGCCTGTAGTCCCAGCTACTCGGGAGGCTGCAGCAGCAGGATTGCTTGAGCCCAGGAGTTTGAGGTTGCTGTGAGCTAGGCTGACGTCACTGCACTCACTCTAGCCTGGGCAACAAAGTGAGACTCTGTCTCAAAAAACAAAAGAAATGAATAGTCTCTTCAAGAAATGGTGTTAGAGCTAGGTACAGTGGCATGCACCTACAGTCCCAGCTACTGGGGAGGTTGAGATGCAAGGTTTGCTTAAGCCCAGGAGTTTGAGTCCAGCCTGGGCAACACAGCGAGATCCTACCTCAAAAAAACAAAACAAAACAAAGAAAAAAAGAAATGGTGCTGGGAAAACTAGATATCCATATGCAAAAAAATGAAATTGGGTCCTATTTTATTCCATACACAAAAATTAATTCAAAATGGATTAAAGACTTAAACTAAAACTTGCTTTAATTTTTGGGCTGTTGTTTTCTGATTATTTTTACATCTTGAAAAATACATTTAAACCTCTGAAGTTTAAACATATTACGTTAATTATTTCCCTCAGCCAGCTTTATTGACATGAATGACAAAAATTTATATATTTTACGATAAACAAGATGATGTTTTGATACATGTATACACTGTGAAAGGATCACTACAATCAAGCTAACATATCCATTACCTCAGCTAGTTACTATATTTGTGTGTGTGGTGAGAACACCTGAGCCTGCTTCTCTCAGCATATTTAAGGTATACATTAATATTATTATTATTATTTTATTTTTTTTTAGACAGAGTCTCGCTCTGTTGCTGGGGCTAGAGTGCCGTGGCGTCAGCCTAGCTCACAGCAACCTTAAACTCCTGGGCTCAAGCGAGCCTCCTGCCTCAGCCTCCCGGGTAGCTGGGACTACCATGCCCAGCTAATTTTTTCTATATATTTTTAGTTGGCCAATTGATTTCTTTCTATTTTTTAGAAAAAACGGGGTCTTGCGCTGGTCTTGAACTCCTGAGCTCAAGCTATCCTCCTGCCTCAGCCTCTCAGAACGCTAGGATTATAGGCGTGAGCCAAGTATACAGTATTATTAGCTATGGTTACCATGCTATACATTAAGTCTTCAGAACTTATTCATCTAATAACTGAAAATTTATACCCACTGACCAACATCTCTTTACCCTCAGTCACCAGTCCCTGGTAACCACCATTCTACTCTCTGTTGCTAAGAGTTCAACTTTTAAGATTCCATGTATAAGGAAGATCATGCTGTATTTGTCTTTGTGTCTGGCTTACTTAGCATAATGTCCTTCAGGTTCATCATGTTGTCACAAATGACAGGATTTTTTTTTTCTTTTGTTTTTGAGAAAGGATCTCACTCTGTCACCCTGGCTAGAGTGCAATGGTACAATAATAACTCACTGTACCCTCGAACTCTTTGGCTCAAGGGATCCTCCTGCCTCAGCCTCTCAAAGTGCTGGGATTACAGGCAGGAGCCACCATGCCTGGCCATAAATTGCTTCTTTTTTTTTTTTTGAGACAGAGTTTCACTTTATTGCCCAGGCTAGAGTGAGTGCCGTGGCGTCAGCCTAGCTCACAGCAACCTCAAACTCCTGGGCTCAAGCAATCCTGCTGCCTCAGCCTCCCAAGTAGCTGGGACTACAGGCATGTGCCACCATGCCCGGCTAATTTTTTCTATATATATTTTAGTTGGCCAATTAATTTCTTTCTGTTTATAGTAGAGATGGGGTCTCGCTCTTGCTCAGGCTGGTCTCGAACTCCTGAGCTCAAACGATCCGCCCACCTCGGCCTCCCAAAGAGCTAGGATTACAGGCTTGAGCCACCGCGCCCGGCCCATAAATTGCTTCTTAATGACTACTAATACTATTGTGGTAATCTAATGTCCTCAATCTTCTCTCTGACCAGTAATCATTTTCATGACTATAACTTAAACAGCTACATTTCTGGTAAGGTACTTTGGTGAAGTGACAAAAAAACAGGCTGTAGATAGAGTTCAAAGAGACCAAGCTTTCCACCTTGGTTTTGTCACATAATGGCAGTGTAAATCTGAGCAAGTAGCTTCACCTTTTTGAACCATAATTTCTTAGCTTACATATAAGGAATGGCAAAATGTCAAGAATTGTATCTTCTAGGCACTTTTACATTGCTTTGCTTAATCTTTATAACTACCATTCATAGACTATACAAGGTAATATGGGTCAAAGCACTCAATGGATAGAAACAAAGTTCTAAGAACTGAAATATTATCTGCAGGTATGGAAGAAATTCTTGTGATCCAGGCCTAGGCAAAGATTGACGACAACAGAGTAACAGAACTATAACACTCTGAACAAAAAGCATATAAATATTACAACTTAGCTTAGATTACTATAGAAAACTATATTAACAAGGCTTTCAACTCTATTGAGGGTGGGGGCAGGGATGCTTCTCTATGTAAAGAAAGCTGGAGATGACTTTAGAAGAGATGACTTAATACTGTATGATCTCACTTATATGAGGAATCTAAAAAACAGGTGACCTCACAGAAGCAAAAGGGAGGACAGCCAGGGACAAGGGTGAGGCTGGGAGAAATAGCGAAATGTTGGTCAAAGGTATAAACTTTCTGTTATAAGCCAATTAAGTTCTAGGGATCTAATGTACAGCATGGTGACTATATTTAATAATACTGTATTGTTGGCCAGTATATGGTTCATGCCTGTAATCCTAGCACTTTGGGAGGCTGAGGCTGGAGGATCAGTTGAAGTCAGGTTTTCAACACCAGCATGGACAACAAAGTGAGACCCCTTTAATACAAAAAAAATTTTTTTTAATTAGTCAGGTGTCATGGTGTACACCTGTAGTCCTGGCTACTTGGGAGGCTGAGACAGGAGAATTGCTTGAGTTTAAGCCTGAGAGTTCAAGGTTGCAATGAGCTTTGATGATACCACTGCACTCTAGCCCAGGTGACAAAGCAAGACCCTGTCTCAAAAACAAATGAGCCAGCCGGTCGCAGTGGCTCGCGCCTGTAATCCTAGCACTCTGGGAGGCCGAGGTGGGTGGATTGCTCGAGGTCAGGAGTTCGAAACCAGCCTGAACAAGAGACCCCGTCTCTACTATAAATACAAAGAAATTAATTGGCCAACTAATATATATAGAAAAAATCAGCCGGGCATGGTGGCACATGCCTGTAGTGCCAGCTACTTGGGAGGCTGAGGCAGCAGGATTGCTTGAGCCCAGGAATTTGAGGTTGCTGTGAGCTAGGCTGACGCCACAGCACTCACTCTAGCCTGGGCAGCAAAGCAAGACTCTGTCTAAAAAAAAAAAAAAAACAAATGAGCCAATAAACAAAAATACTGTGTTATTTAATTGAAATTTAAGAAGATAACAAATTTTAAGTGTCCTCACCCTCCTCCACACACACACAAATGGTGATAGATGTCTTATTTGACTATGATAACCAGTATACAATGTATCCATATATCAAAGCATCACATTGTATACTCTGACAATATATAACGTTTTTCAATTAAATAAAAGAAGAATAAAAAAAAGTAGGGGGGAAGTCAATTAATCTTCATTTTAACAAAAAGTGTAAAGTGATTTCTCCAAGACCACACGAGAGCTTGAATGAAAAACCAAGACCCCTAATTGCTGGCGGGTGCTTGGAATGCTATAAAAATGCTACAACATACACTTTTTCCTGGAATCAAAAGGAAGTCGGATCAAGTTCTTGTTCTGCCACCAAATGGTGACTGTTAGTGGTTCCCTGTCTGTAACATGGGAATGATGATAATAAAGCTCTCTATTTACCTCTAAGGGCAGTCACTAAAATTAAACGGAAAAACGTGTTTAATGCTAAAACTACTAAATAAATGTTTACAGTAGCAATAATGACAATTTTGTTAACTGTATCCAAATACTCTAATCAATAATTTTTAAGTTTTTCAGATGATAGATTTTTTAATGTTTGAAAACAGGCCAAAAAATTGATTGCAGATAAAAGATTCTTATTCCTATACAAAACACTTCACCCCATCTTCTATGCCTCAAATACCTTTCATTCTTTTAATTCTTTATTGTTCCAATACTGTTTAGCAGGGAGAGAAGTGCATTCTGCTAACTTAGATGGTCTGTGTTGTTGGCATTTTTACCTTACATATCTTTCTTTTTTTTGAAACAACGTCTTGTTCTCTTGCCCCTGCTGGAGTGCAGTGGCATCATAATAACTGCAGCCTCAAATTCCTGGACTCAAACAATCCTCCCACCTCAGCCTCCCGAGTATCTAGACTACAGATGTGTACTACCACACTCAGGTGATTTTTTCTATTTTTAGTAGAGATGAGGTCTCACTCTTGGCTCAGGTTGGTCTCAAATTCCTGACCTCAAGCAATCCTCCCACCTTGGCATCCCAGAGTGCTAGGATTACATAGGCCCGAGCCACTATGCCCAAGAGCTTATATTATCTTTCTAACTGAAACTAAAGCAGGCTTAAGAAAAGCTGAGATCAAGCCTTCTGCTCAGGTATGTTCAGTCACTCCCTCAGGCATCCTAGGCGAGCATACAAAGATACTCAGTTCAATACCTACAGTCAGAGGGGAGGAGGGAAACACTCACCAACAAAAGGAAAAAGGTGATTGATCTGATATAGCTACATAAATTTTCAAAAAAATACAACTCACGTTTCTTTTTAAAATAAAAAAGATTAAAATAATCTATTATTAACTTAGATATAAATGGATTTCCCAATCTCTGTAAACTTAGAAAATCTAAATTAAGACTAAATAAACAATCTAATAAAAATATTTCAATGTAGCCAAGAGAAAGTCTATAAATCTAAAGGAAAGTTCAGTTTAAAAAGTTTTATCAGAATTAAAATAGCGTCAACCATTGGGAAAGATATATGACTTATTTGAACAAGTTTCAGCAACTATGACTGTTTTGCTCCAGATGACTTTCTGCTCTACCCTGGGCACTCACTTTTATTAGGGGGCTATTTATCACTCTTTGAAAAATGTTTCCTCTACTCAACCACTTCACTTAACTGGCATTTAAGGCTTTTAGATCAGGCCTTCCTTATAAAATTATACTCCTTTCATATTCTTATTTTTTTGCTTTCTAAATATTCCAAGGAATCTAGATCCCTACTAATTCTGAGTTATTTCCTCTCTGTCAGGCCAACTTACTAGAAATGTATTATTCTAAGAGGAGACTTTTCTACTTGTGCTACAGAGAAAAGTACTAGTAAGACGAACCATAAGGAAGTCATTATAAAAATCTTTCTTAGAGATTGGTGATGGCTAAACTTGCAGCCAGAAAAATTCAATAGAAATTTGATTATCCTACTGTTGAAAACTCTTGGTTCGGTTTTATCTGACCTCCAAATATCTTCCTCTGATGTCCTACAGGGTTTTATCTATTAATCATGAAACACTCCTATACGTCTTCCATCATTGCAGCCATTATTTTCTTCTGTTATTTCTACCGGTATCTATACAGGCCTTTCACCAGACAAAGAAAGACATCACTGCACAAATTAAGAATGTCACTTTCTTACCTTATACTAAAGAAACTGTATAGAATACATAGTCATTACCCTGTTACATAAAGAAGATTATAGAATATATACTTTACTATCTTTCAGGATCTCCTGGCAAAGGAGAACATTTTTTAAAAGAACAATTTTTAAGAACTGTAAAACAGACAATCTCTTGCACTCTTCCAGTCACTTTTCTCAATAAAGCATAAGATTTTTGTATTTTTCCGAATAAAGCCTTCATTTATTAAAAAATGTGGTAACCTCTTTTTGAAATGTCCTTAATGTAAAAATTGGTAACTAAGTTTTAAACAATGGCTAAGAATTTTTATAAAATAAATATGGTATAATATTTACAAAAGTCTAATATAAAGGTGTTATGGTATAAAAATATTATTTATAGGAGGACAGAAATCTTCTGTTCTAATCCCAGTAACTGACAGCTAGATGTGGAACCTAAGGTCAGTCACTGAAACTCCCTGCAGCTCTCAGTTCTTTCATTAATGCAATGTACCTTTGGTACCTTGTTGAAATTCTGAGATACTGAGATGGAATCAAAATAAAGCCCATTTTCTACTAGTTCTACTACAACTACAGAAAGAAATTACCTAAATTCTTTCATGTTTACTAAGTAGTAAAGATGTAGTAACCAATTCAATTCTATGGTGATATGGTTGAGGAAAGCAAATAGACTTAATGAACAAACAAACATTTCAACAGGGTACCAAAAGTATTTTCATACCTGTGAAAAGGTGAACACTACTACCATGCCCAAAGAGTTAGATGGAATGATAAACTTTCTGTGGTTCAAAAACACTGGGTTAAGTAAGGGTTACCTTTTGGAGCTTTCAGAACTAGAAGATATACAAAGAGTTAATCAACTAGCATATTGTTTTCACAAAGATTTTTCTAAAAAGGATTTAGAGACTTTTATAGCCAGAAACAATTAGGGAATACTTGTTTCACTATTTCCTTTAAACTAGAAGATGGCTATATATTTAAAATAAAATTGCAACATGAAAGTCTGCTAAAAGCACTTTTTTTGTTGTTTGTGCATTTTGTTTGTCACCCAATGTCACACTAACAACTCTGCATCTCATTCCAAAGCACATTATACTGCGAGATAAAATGAAAAAGACCATTTTTTGTTTCCCCAAGGGGAAAGTACTTCTGTTAAAAGCATCTTTTTATGAGACTATTCTTTCTGAATTACCAATAATGCAAACCAAAGAATTAGATACTGTACTCTAAAATTTAATATTTGTTCAATTCTTATTCATATCCTATAGACATCCCATGTGTACAAGGGAAAAGTATGCTAAATGCTTAAACGTACTTAAGAACCTGAAAGATTGAACATTTCTGTCCTTCAATCAGCAGGCTGTCACGTCATGAGTACTCATTTTGCAATAAAAGTTTTCCTGCCTTTCCTGTTATTCTAACTAAGCTCAGTTAAAAAACAGATTGGTCCACAAAGAAAGTGGCCACACTCTTTGTTTTCATGAATCTGATTATATATAACTTTATCTGTATTAAGGCTAGAGAAACTAATTTCAAACACTACATGTTATATCAAGAACTAAAGAATTTTTTTAAGAACTTAAAAATAATGAACTGTTTAAAACTATACTCAAAGTTTGAATATCAAGATTAGAGATGAATTAAGAAATGAAATTAATGAAATTAAGATGAAAGAAATCCATGTTTTGTTAAAATACTTACATAATACTTTATTATAACTTAAAACTATTCCATTTTCTCATAATATCTAATACCTAGGAATAAGTGTGCTTTCCCAAAGAATTCAATCCGATATGTGTACAAACGGTTACAGCAGCTCTCTGAACCATTATAAATCAGTAAAAGGCAAAAATCTAACCTTGAACATTTTTCTTCTTCTGATGTTCAACTAGCAATGGCCAGAAATAGTGAGTTCTGACAGGAAAACCTTCTTCCTTCATAGCCTTCATTAGAGCTTTTGCCAAATCTGAAAGAGATACCATAAAATATCACAAAGCTATCTCAGCAAAAGTTAACTTATGTTGGTTTTAACTATAAGAATATAGTACCAGCTTTATTGTGTAGTAGAGCACAATGGAGGGTGAACTGCAAAGGAGACGAATGCATCTGGGCTTCCTTTAACTTCCTACAGTAGTCTGTCAGCTTCTCCACAGGCTATGGGAAAAAAGTCACCACATGAGCTAGATTGGCAAATATCCTACCATTTGACCTGCTGCAAATATTATACCACTTTTGGGATGAAAAATTTAAATCTCTCATCCTCTTTCTTCCCCCAAATCTTGCAACACAAAAACAAGGTTTTTAAAATGTTTACAATTGGTGTGATCTCAAAAACTTGCTTATATTTTAAAGAATCTTATTTCTTTGCCAGCTATACCATCTACAAAATAAAAATGGACAGAATACCGTATTCATAGTCACACAGTGTTGTAAAAAGAAACTGCCAAAGTCACTCAGATCATCTTCCCTTGATATAGGACATGCTAGTAAAATTTGGAACGCTGTATCTTCCAATTTTTCAGTGACTAAAAGCAAAATGAGATTCATTGCATCTGGGAAGAAAACAAAGACATCTTTTGTTATTGAATTGGACAGTATTTTTACACTGCAACCAATACTAAAGACAAATTGCAAACACCAAAAGGATATGTCTGCCTAAATAACAAAAAACACTTTCAAATCAAAATATCCTCATGTATTCATTAACTCATATTTTTTAGCTTAAGCTGACTTTCAGAGTCCTATGTTCACCTACCACAATTCCCTATTGTTAGAGAATGCCCTTTCCATCATATAATAGCAATTCAAAAATTTTTAAAAATCACATAAATAAATTTTTAAAAACTACCTGGAATGTATCTTCTTTCATACGTTATTTTTTCCAAAATTTCTGAAGCATATTGAGGATACCCAGCTTTACTGAAGCTGAAGATAAGCTGCAATAAGTCACGGTCCATAAGGTAAAGATCAGACTTCCCCACCTTCTCCAGTGTCTATAAGATAGTTCCAGAAATTAGAGTAAGTTAGAAACCAGTGCTTTTTTTTTACTTAAGTATTAAAGCTAAATAAATCAAAATACCAAGATTCAAAAAATTAGGAAAAAATACCATCTAAAAGTTTAGGACTTCTTTTATTAAACAAGAAATATTCCACTTCAACAATAACTGCTATATATTAGCACCAGGATACCAAACTGTCCTAAGAATTCTCCTTGAATACTATTCTCTATAAGGAGACATCATCTTTAAAAACAGGTATAAGCTATGCTTTTCTGCTTCATGTGAAACGTAAATTTATAAAAATTTCAAAGTATGTTTATTTAAATGACACAAGTCATACCTGCTTAACATGGTCAATGTCACCCTTCTCAGCATATGCATTCAATAATGCTAGGTATGTGTCTGGACCAGGTTCAATTCCAGCATCTTTCATCACTGTGAGAATATTTTCTGCATTCGCCATATCTCTATAAGTTAATTCAAAGAAACAGTTTACTACACTATTGCCAAATGTAATATAATTATTCAAACTAAACTATATTACCTATGATTAAAATAAAAAATGTTAAGTACGATTTGGATTATGATGTCAGAAAAGGACAAATACATATTAAACTGGTTATATGTTTCTGAAATAATAAAAGATTGTAAACACCTGATACCCCTAAAAACCAAATTACATAATTACATAGACATTAAATAATGTACCCTCTTACATTAAGTATGTTAAGTTATGACTCACATTTACCTTTTCAAGAATAACATTTAGTAAATTATTCTTCAAAATATTTTCCAGAGCAGTTAATAAATTACAAATTTGGTTACTTCAGATCAAGCCCAATTTTTTAAATTAAATAATTGCAAATAAAAGTTTTATAAAACAAATTTAAGAGCAAGTTATAAAAATATTAATATGTTCTAGCTCATATACTCCACATTTTTTTTGAAAGAGTAAACATATTTTAGAAATTTTCTACAATAATTTTCTCTAATTTAAATCTTGCTTAAGAACAAAAACCTTAGGTTGAACCTTACCCAGCTCTTGCATGCCCTGTAATAAGGGCACTGAATACTGCCTCTGTGACTGGAAGATCCTTAGTTTTCATAAATCCAAGAATCTTGCTGCAAAAAAGAGAAATGAAGATACTCCTTGGAAGGATTCACCAAAGACACTTTTTATAACATGCATAGAATAAGGCCTTGTTTTTAAAATAAAGTAGTAAGACATGCTCATTTTAAAAACTACAAAGTGAAAATTTACCCCCTTCCCATAAAATCCCACTCACTGAAGTAGTAATAGTCTTGAAGTGCTCTTGTTAAAAATGTAAGGTAATTTTTAAAAACCTCATTTTCCTATACTACTAATTAAACTTTTAAAAGCATAAAGTTTAATGATTAATTTAGTTATTCAATGTATCCCTTGTTTCCCAAAAGTGGCAATAAATTTTATATAAGCAATAAAATGTTGCCATTGATTTTATATGAATCAGTGGGATAAAGGGAATATTCCTAGTTTTTAAAAATGAACAGTTTAATGGCTAACATTTTTCATAGGAAATATTAATAAAATAAAAAGTAAAGCCAGCTTTATACCTCAACAATTTTATACCTCTGCTCTAATAAATCAAATTTTTAATTAAAACAGCAATTTTTACTTATCTTTCCCCCTTATATAATAATTTTATATTTTATCTAAGTCATACTATGAAATTTGCTAGATTAAAATACTTCTGAAACATTTTCCTTATTAAGAAGAAACTTAGAAATACTAGAGTGAAGCGATTCTAGATTTATAAAATTTATAAATTTGTTGCTTAAACCTATATTAATACAGATCGTACCTGGCACCTTCAATATCTCCTACATTACAATAAGCAGCAATCAACCTCTGGTATGTCACCTGTCAATAAAATGGGCCAGTTAATATTTTTTAAAAGTATTTCTTTCTCTGTTTTAAAAAAAAAAAACCCATGGTCGATCTAATCAATAAATATTCGCAATAGCCAACTACCCACTCGATTTGGCTGAATGTTTGCTTCCTCCATTTTCGCCAGGAAATCAGTTGGTGAGAATTTATATTCATTTTGAAGATAAACTTTAAGTAAAGCATTGTAGTGACTCACATTATACACAGTACCTACAAATGAAATTTAAAACAAATTTTTAGAAAAGCATTGAAAATCATATCCTTTACCACAGTTGAAATCATATGTACCTAAATTTAACAAAAAAAGAGTAAAAATATCACTTCAGTATTTATATTAATGCTTAGATCTATCTATATAGATATCCTGTCAGAACAGAGCAAGCTAAGCATATAAGATAGTAATTACTGAATTGCTATAACGTTACAACTGTAACTGCCTATTCAGATATTAAAAGATCTCTTGCTTATGAAGCATAATATCCTCTTCCTATTAGAAAATGCTGACAATACCCTTATATTTAAAAGTGACTGAAAAGTTTTTCTATGTAAAGCAGTCCTCACTATATAACAGACCCTGTGACGGATGGACTGTGACTGCTGATCTTTTAGACAGGTAGGACCGTGTTAGCAATTTTCTTTATTTACTTACCAGGCCACTCAAAGCCTTTGTTTGAAGGACCCATTCGATTTTTAAGTTGCCAAACATCATATCCAGTGTGCTTTCATTAATTACTTATATCCCAATGCCCCTTATTATCTGTGTCCATATTGCCTAGGGCCACATCAATTAAGGTTACCATTCAGCCTTAATCTACCTGCCCATTCATGACATGGTGGTCATCATATCAATTTAGTGGTAACATGTTTCAGTAAATTTTCAGGAATTAAATTTCATACCTTTATTTAAATGCCTGTGGCCACACAGCCCTATGGACAGTATCTGGTGTCAGATTATGAGATTCTAGGCAACAGAGACCTGCTCTGTTAAATTAATACTTGTTTATATCTTGGCTGGGTATGGTGACTCTAATCCTAGAACTTTGGGAGGCCAAGGTGGGAGGATCGCTTGAGGTCAGGAGTTCAAGAGCAGCCTCAGCATGGGTGAGACCCAGTCTGTATTAAAAATAGATTAAATTAGCCAGGTGTGGTGGTGCATGCCTGTAGTCCCAGTTATTCGGGAGGCTAAGGCAGGAGGATTGCTTGAGCCCACGAATTTGAGGTGGCAATGAGCTATGAAGACGCTACTGCACTCTACCCCTCATGAGAGAGCAAGACCCTGTCTCAAAAAAGAACAATGATAACAACAAAAATCTTGTTTATATCTTAATAAACAGGTTTCTTTCATACTATATTTCAGGCACTATGCTTGAGTGCTTTAGAGAGGCTCAGTTAATCTTCACAACAGCTTTGAAGCAAGTACTATTATCACTCGCATTTTACAGACAAGGCCACACAACTCCAAAGTGACCACAGATATGAACCAAGATGAGGCCTGACAGCCCAATCTCTCAACCATTGCAAAACTTTATACTGGGTATTATAGGGAACCACGTCCAAGTCAAGACCTGCAGCATGATTACGCAACAAACAAGGTCACGACAGAATGTCTGAAAATTTATTTTAAAAAATCATCAACTCAAACCGAACTCTGTAATAATAGTTAGCCATAGCTCCAAGATTGCAGGAAATTACACTCTATAATCTTATGATGGGATTCACTCAGTTTTGTTGGAGAAGTCGAGGAAATTGCTCAAAACCCAGGTAAGCAACATTTACTCTGGCTTTTCATAAAGCTTTTAGTCAAGATCAGTGTTCAACACAACTCTATCAGTTTTTTTTTCCTGCCACATTGGCATAAGGCATGGTTCTGTGGATAACAAAAATGTTTCTGTGAACTTCAGTATAATTTTTATCCATTTACTATGTCTAATTAATTTCAAGGTCATTTCTTGAAACAGATTATAGAGAAAATGTTTTGTAAAAATTACATCTTTTGTAGTATGAATTAAGAAAGTGTAGAGCAATCTAAAATTTAAATTAAACATTCAAAAGTAAGGAACATAACCCTCAAACATTCCTAATAACCAAAAGCTACACAGTGCATTGCTTTGTGTATCTTACCACATGTCTTTAATCTTAATATTATCTCGCCCCTCTGGCTCTTCTATTACTTTTAATGTTTTGACATTATGTTCTTGTTCAATCTCATGTTATAATTTTTCAAATTATCATTCACTTGTATTTATCTTATACTCCTTCTGTTTGTCTGTATTAGTTGAATTTGTAGAAAATGGTCAGGCAAATTTAACTTGAATTTTTTTCTTTAAATTTTACTTCATTAAATAGTAAACATATTCGTGGTTCAAAATTCAAAAGATTCAATAAAGCAAAAACACATTTGTATTTATTTATTTATTTTTGAGACAGTCTTATTCTGTTGCTAGGGCTAAAGTGCAGTGACATCATCATAACTCCCTATAGCCTCAAACTCCTGGGCATAAGGGATCCTCCAGCCTCAGCCTCCTGTGTAGCTAGGACTATAGGCACGAGCCATGCCTGACAAATGTATTCTTTTATCCACTTTATTTTGTAACTGGAAAAGTTATAGATTCATAAGCATTTACTATGTCCAGCTAATAACTGTAAGCTGATTTTCTGGGATCGTACAGACAAACAATCACATCACCTAAAAAATAATAATTTCTAGTATTGTTTCACATCTTATTTCATTCCATTATATCTGATAGTTGTTGGTTTTAGATTTTAACATGTTAAGAAAGTATCCTTCTATTCTTTATTAAGATTTTTTAAAATCAGGAATGGGCACTCTGGGAGGCCAAGGCGGGTGGATCGCTCAAGGTCAGGAGTTCAAAACCAGCCTGAAGCCGGCGCGGTGGCTCAAGCCTGTAATCCTAGCTCTCTGGAAGGCCGAGGTGGGCGGATTGTTTGAGCTCAGGAGTTCGAGACCAGCCTGAGCAAGAGCGAGACCCCATCTCTACTATAAATAGAAAGAAATTAATTGGCCAACTAATATATATATAGAAAAAATTAGCCGAGCATGGTGGCGCATGCCTGTAGTCCCAGCTACTTGGGAGGCTGAGGCAGCAGGATTGCTTGAGCCCAGGAGTT
>VSMD01052783.1:59859-88819 GCA_008750895.1 Mirza zaza
AAAAAAAAAAAAAAAAAAAAACCAGCCTGAGAGCGAGACCCCGTCTCTACTAAAAATAGAAAGAAATTAATTGGCCAACTTAAAAATACATAGAAAAAATTAGCCGGGCATGGTGGCGCACGCCTGTAGTCCCAGCTACTCGGGAGGCTGAGGCAGGAGGATCACCTGAGCCCAGGAGTTTGAGGTTGCTGTCAGGTAGCTAGACTGACGCCATGGCACTCCAGCCGGGCAACAGAGTAAGTAAGACTCTTGTCTCGAAAAAAAAGAAAAAAAAAAAAAAAAGATTTTAAAAAATCAGGAATGGAAACTGAATTTTATCAAATGATTTCTTTTTTTTTTTTTTTTTGAGACAGACTCTCACTCTGTTGCCTAGGCTACAGTACTGTTGCTTCAGCCTAGCTCAAAGTAACCTCAAACTCCTGGGCTCAGGCGATCCTCCTGGCGTAGCCTCCTGAGTAGCTGGGACTATAGGCATGAGCCACCATGCCTGGCTAATTTTTTCTGTATATTTTAAGTTGTCCAGCTAATTTCTTTTAGATTTTTTAGTAGAGAGGGGGTCTCGCTCTTGCTCAGGCTGGCCTGGAACTCCTGAGCTCAAACAATCCACCTACCTTAGCCTCCCAGAATGCTAGGATTACAGGTGTGAGCCACCGTGCCCAGCCCAAATGATCTTTTAAATTACTTTATTTGTTTTTGTGAGACAGCCCTGTCACCCTGGCTAGAGTTCAGTGGCATCATTGTATCTCATTGCAACTTAAAACTCCTGGGCTCAAGTGATCCTCTTGCCTCAACCTCTGGAGTAGCTGGGACTACAGGTGCACACCACTATGCCCAGCTAATTTTTCTATTTTTAATATAGAGAGGGTCTTGGCCGGGCGTGGTGGCTCACGCCTGTAATCCTAGCACTCTGGGAGGCTGAGGCGGGTGGATTGCTTGAGGTCAGGAGTTTGAAACCAGCCTGAGCAAGAGCGAGACCTCGTCTCTACTATAAATAGAAAGAAATTAATTGGCCAACTAATATATATAGAAAAAATTAGCTGGGCATGGTGGTGCATGCCTGTAGTCCCAGCTACTTGGGAGGCTGAGGCAGACAGATTGCTTGAGCCCAGGAGTTTGAGGTTGCTGTGAGCTAGGCTGACACCATGGCACTCACTCTAGCCTGGGCAACAAAGTGAGACTCTGTCTCAAAAAAAAAAAAATAGACAGGATCTCACTGTTGTTCAGGCTGGCCCTGAACTCAAGCAGTCCTCCCACCTTGGTCTCCCAGAGTGCTAGGATTACAGGCATGAGCCACAGCACCCGAACTTAAATTACTTTACTTTTTAAATATATACTATGATCATTTGCCTCAAAATTGGTAAAGTATAAAAATATACACAGTAAAAACTATATCTAGTATTTATCCTTCCAGATATATTTTAATATTGGATACACATGCAAATAAATACTTTTCTTCAGCATGATAGCATACTATACACACTGTTCTGCACCTTAATTTTTATTTATATTTTGGAGAACAACCCCCATTAGTCTATGAGGAGCTCCTGCATTTTTTTAACACTTGCACAGTATTCTACTTTACAAGCACTCTATAATTTATTTATCTAATCCCCTAGTGAGAGACATTTGAGTTGGCTCCAATTTCTTACTATTTTTATAAACAAGTTACCACAAAGACTATTCTTTTGCATATGTGAGTATATCTGTATCTAAAAAATTCTAACAAGTGGAACTGCATGGCCAAATGATATGTGTACTTTTAACTTTGAGACACCAAATGCCTTTCTATTTTGTTCTTCTTTTTAAATTACCACATTTGTAAGTATATAATATTTGTTATGAAAAATTATTTTACTCTTAATTCCCCTAGGTGTCACTGTAACTCACCAAATAAGTCATGTTACCAAAAAATTATGAATCAAGTAGCCCTTCTAAAAATTTACATTTTATGTAAAGCATTTATGTAAAGAGATACTTTTTTACAATGAGAAAAAATATCTACATCTTTTATATATAACATATACTCAAACAATCATACCCAATTCCTGAAGTTTGTCCCATATCCTATGAGCAAATTCTGTTCTCTCTGTAAGTGTTAATTCAGGCAAGAGAGAACCACAGCTACGTAGTAAAAGCAAGGCTTGATTACCACCTGGGGTACCTATGAAAGAAAAAAGGTTAAGGGAGAACATTTAACATATTATATAGATAAACATCAAAATTTAAACTGAAATCTAGAAATATTCAAAATTCTTTTGGCTCACCAAAAATAATATTGACAGTATCCATAAATTAGAAAAAGGCTATCCTAATGCACAGTTACTAAAAGTTACAAGTATTTTTTACATTAGTCTGGTTTCTTAAGTTAACTTGTTTATTAATAAAATCTATATTAGGGTATGAAATCTAAGTAATTTGCAAGACTCTATTGCATACAAAAATACAAAGAATCTAATTTATAAGCAGTGTTTGCTGTAATTCAAAGTTTAAACTTCTCAGTATCTTATAAAAATAGTACAACGCAGTATAATTAACACCCATTATGTCAAATTTAGGACAATCAGTTACAAAATAATATAAACTTCCTTTTCCCTGCATGCATAATCTTTATCAACATGTCCTTGAAAGCTGACTTTAAAACAAAACAAAAATAAACCACTTATTGTATGACTGCATTTATGTGAACTATCTAGAATAGGCAAATCTACAGGGACAAAAAATTACACTAGTAGTTGCCTAGAGCTGGAAAGGATTTTTTGGAGGCTGATATCAGCATACAGGGCTTTCTTTTGGGGATGAAAATGTTCTAAAATTGAC
The DNA here is from genome assembly GCA_008750895.1 of Mirza zaza. Taxonomy (NCBI): domain Eukaryota; kingdom Metazoa; phylum Chordata; class Mammalia; order Primates; family Cheirogaleidae; genus Mirza; species Mirza zaza. The sequence goes on from VSMD01052783.1 coordinate 62,677, forward strand.
TGTGGCGATGGTTGAATGACCAGATAAACCAGAGAGCACACGTCTGTATTCCCAGCTACTTGGGAGGCTGAGACAGAAGGGCTGCTTGAGCCCAGGAGTTTGAGGTTGCAGTGATCGCACCACTACACTCTAGCCCAGGTGAAAAAATATGACTCTGTCTCAAAAAAAGAAAAAATCCAGACAGAAAATGATGAAAGTCCTTAAATGCATATAATAATTAATACTTCTTTGATAGCCCTCATCATCAGATTTTATAGCTATGTTTCTTAATGTGATGGAAATCCTTGAATGGTTTTCAGGAAGCTGCCGAATCCTCTTCAATTGCATACAAAATAACGTATGTTTGCATGTGGGCTTGTGGGTGGAGAAGGGTTGTGAAGGACCTACAGCTTCCATTAGGTTAAAGGTGTAAGTGACCCAAATAGATTTTAGTAGCTAACTGAAAATAAAAGAAAAATAACTGAAATCTGCCATATGCAATTGTCTTACAGAACACAACACAATGGGAAAGTAAGAAAAACTAGTATCTTCCAAGATAATTTACCACTGAAATGACCTTTTTCTGTAAACAATGAAAAGCAATTCACTGGAATAGCACTCTTAAATGGAAAAAAAAATGGAAAGCAAGAAGACAATTTTTATTTGCTGATTTTGAAATAAACATCTAAAAATGTTTTAGTTACTCCAAACTTTGTCCAGATGAGCTGGAAAGAGATCACAATCATAGTATAAAATCATGTTGATAAACAGAATAACAAACAAAATTTAAAGTATCAAAAAATGTACTCTGTAAAGAGCTTGCCCCTAAACAAGTACTTATTATAAAATCAACTTTTTGAACAGAAAATTTTGAAATACCTGAATGGCATGTGTTATCAAAGACTTTCTGTAGAAGCGTCTTTGGAATGCGGCCAGTTCTTCGGACAGAATTATCTAGTCTCATTAGAGCCCAATCAAATTGTCTGGCAGTCCTTCTAAGAGAAGTGGGCTCCTCCTGAATATCATTCTTTTTTTCAGCAGCTATAGCGTATAGCCTGGCTGGGTTTAGTAGACCTCTATAAAATAAGACATAATTAATAATAAACTAATAAATAAACAAGTCAACAGCTATCTATATAGGTCATCTTTTTGAGCAAAATGTATACAAATTTTTTACTAAGTTATTAAATACCTAAAATTACAGTGTAACAGCAAACATTGAGAAGTATGAACTGGTAGGAAAGAAAGTTTTGACTTTTACTTTAGATAAAATCATATAAACACATACATAAATTATATGCACAATTAATCTCCTGAATAATTTAAGAGTGTCTTGATAACCTTCAACATGGAATCATTTCAAACTAAGATTCTATTATGGTATGCTTTAAGTTTTTGTTGTTTTATCTCCCTTAACCAAAACCAGGTTAATGAAGGAAAATGAAGCAGCTTATGCTACAAAGCTCTTCTTACCTCCATAATTGACACGACAGATCTAAAATATATCTAAAATTCTGACCGCTATCTTTTAAGTGTTTTCTGGATAGAAGCTTATAGCTTATTATCAATTTAAAAGACCAATGTCCAAGTTAAGACTATGCAGTTTTTTAAAAAGGATCATTCAGGCCAAAATAATTTCTAATCTGTCTAAATAAATTTGAAACATTTTTATAGTAATAATGCTCTCAATTTTTATCTGCTTTCCATCTATCATAATGCTAGTTATATCCTTTCCTAATTATTTTAAACTGCTGCAATAATAAAAAACAAAACTAGACTTCTAGTGTTAAACATCATTAATTTCAGGTAAGTCATAAGGAAAGAAAAAAATGTTTACAAATTAGGTAAGGTCACAATAGTGTGTGTGTGTATATATTTTACAAAGAGCAACCTTTAATATGTTTAATGTTAATAATATATTATTATATATAATATGTTATTAACAATTTAGTATGTTAATAATAGAGTCTGATATGTAAGCCAAATGTTCTGAAACATGAAATCTGAGATATTCCAGGCTGTAAGAATACAAGCTATATCTGATTTACAAATATCGGACTTAAAATATAATCCTTCTAGGCCGGGCGCGGTGGCTCACGCCTGTAATCCTAGCACTCTGGGAGGCCAAGGCGGGCGGATTGCTCTAGGTCAGGAGTTCGAAACCAGCCTGAGCAAGAGTGAGGCCTCGTCTCTACTATAAATAGAAAGAAATTAATTGGCCAACTAATATATATGTAAAAAATTAGCCGGGCATGGTGGCACATGCCTATAGTCCCAGCTACTTGGGAGGCTGAGGCAGCAGGATTGCTTGAGCCCAGGAGTTTGAGGTTGCTGTGAGCTAGGCTGATGCCACGGCACTCACTCTAGCCTGGGCAACAAAGTGAGACTCTGTCTCAAAATATATATATATATATATATATAAATCTTTCTGTGTGAAGAAAACCCTGTCATAAATCTAAATTGAATTTAAATGATTTCAGTGTTCAAATATCACTTTTGAAAAATAAGATTTCTAATTCTCAGAGATTTACATATTTATTACAAATATCTTAATTATAGCAACCAATAGGTATAAATATTATATACTAAGTATATAATAACTGAGTATAATATAAAAGTACATACAGGAAATATCATTAGGATATTATAATCACATTTTACTGACATGTGCCTATTTTTACCACAGACAATGGTAAGTTTAAAAATAAAACTATTAGCCAAGCATGGCAGCACCCTGCCTGTAGTCCAGCTATTCGGGAGGCTGAGGCAGGAGGATCTCTTGAACCCAAGAGGTGGGAGGCTGCAGTGAGGTATGACTGTGCCACTGTACTCCATTGTGGACAACAGAGCGAGACCCTGTCTCAAAAAATAAAACAAAAAAATAAAGTAAACAAGGCCAGGCATGGTGGCTCACGCCTGTAATCGTAGCCATCAGGGAGGCCGAGGCGGGCGGATCATCTGAGCTCAGGAGTTCGAGAACAGCCTGAGCAAGAGCAAGACCCGTCTCTACCAAAAAAATAGAAAGAAATTAGCTGGACAACTAAAAATATATAGAAAAAAATTAGCTGGGCATGGTGGCACATGTCTGTAGTCACAGCTACTCGGGAAGTGGAGGCAGTAGGACTGCTTGAGCCCAAGAGTTTGAGATTGCTGTGAGCTAGGCTGATGCTACAGCACTCTAGCAGGGGCAACAGAGTGAGACTCTGTCTCAAAAAAAAAGAGTTACAAAAGCAAACAAAAAGATAAAAATATAAAAAAAAATTAAACAAAAAAATCAAAACTATTGCTTTCTTATTCTATTATTATCCTGGGAAACCAGTCACAAACTGAATGATTATGCTATATGACATTGTATTAAAGGAAGCCATATCAGAGTTTCACCACAAGGGTATGTAAAACACAGAGGCAGTAATTGATACTAGACTAGAAAATCTACAACAGTGATCTGGGACAATTCACAACCACTCTGACCATCAAAGATTCCACCTTGATAGATAGGAAAACAATAGAAAAACTCAGTATACTAACTAAATAAGATGATGTCTTATCTTTGTATTACAAAACTAACAATCAGCATATTGTAGATGGTTAACTAACTAAAGTTTGTTAAATGAGCTGAATTAATTAAATACTAGCTTATTACCTACAAACCACAGATGATACACATAGTATTTATCTCTTTCAAAAGGCTTCTACATCCATTATCTGGTTACTGTATGAGTTGTTACTAAATTATGCCCTTATTATTAGTGTCAGACAAACACAAAGTAACATTATTTTAAATCACCCAGAACAATGTGTCAAGTTCAAGTGAATGTGCAATAATGTTCAACAACAAAAGCTGATTAATAGAGAAATATCAAGATTGTAGTGAAGTATGTATTAGCCAAAACTTTTTATACAATCCAAATTTGATAAGCTGTTAAGGAACACAAAAATAAAACTTTTGCTAAAATACAGTTTTAAAATTTAAGAGCAGACTAACACAAAATTCGGGGAGAAGGCAGATGTTTATAAATCAGTACATCAATGCTGAACGACCTAAAGCTAATTTTTCCTACAAAGAAGTCTTTAAAGCAGCCAAGTCTCCTTCATATAACTATGCTTGGTTTTAATTAATTAAGTAGAGACATGAATCTACTAAAAAATAAATTGGAATGGAGGAAGGATTACATATTTAACCAAAGAATTCTTAACTCTTCAAAAGGATTCTCCAGTGTTTCCTACATTATACATATGGCCCAGAATATATTTTTAAATTCACTCTAATACATCCTGAAGGAAACAACTTTACAACCTGGAACAACGAGCATGTTGTGACAGAAAGAAAAGAACAAGTCCCGGTGTTAAGGTAGATCCATGTTAAGAGGAACAAACCCATCAGGCTTGAACAAGCTGGAGTGCATTGCCTCCAAATTCTAATGACCAAAATTGATGTAACCACATAAAAAAATTATTTCATCCAAGAATCGCAATGGCTCCTTTACACTTTCTTTTCTTTTAGAGACACAGTCTCGCTGGAGCGTAGTCTCAGGATCATAGCTCACTGCAGCCTCAAACTCCTGGATTCAAGCGATCCTCCCACCTCAACCTCCTGAGTAGCTGGGACTACAAACAACAGGCATGTGCCATCATACCTGACTATTTTTAAACTTTTTTCTGTAGAGGGAGAGTCTCAGTATGTTCCCCAGGCTGGTCTCAAACTCCTCCCACCTTGGCCTCCCAAAGTGCTGGGGTTACAGGCATCAGCCACAACGCCTGATCCTTTACACTTTCTGAGTTAAACCTCTCATCCCTCTTGAGACTCTGGCAGGTACCACTAACATTCAGGCTTGCCGTAATTTTCTCTGGTAAAATCTGGCACTTAAAAAGTTATTTTTCTCAGTTAAAAAAATTATGGTGGTGACGGTAGTTTTTACTTTTACTCTTTAGTACAAAATGATTTTATAGTGAGCATCCATATCTTAAAAAAATAAGGACCAGATTATTATAAGCAGGCTTGCATGGGACTTCCTTTTTAAGCCTGTACTATTTTTTTAATTAATATACCTTGTTTAAGATTATTAGGTTTACAGAAAAATTGTGCAGAGTTCCCATATACCTTCTTCCTGCTCCACAGTTTCCCCTACTAACATCTTGCATTAGTGTGATACATTCGTTAAAAATGATGATTCAGGATGGGCATGGCTCACACCTATAATCCTAGCACTCTACAAGGCCGAGGCAGGAGGATCACTTGAGGTCAGGAGTTCGAAACCAGCCTGAGCAAGAGCAAGACCCGGTCTCTACTAAAAATAGAAAGAAATTAATTGACCAACTAAAAATATATATACAAAAAATTAGCCAGGCATAGTGGTGCATGCCTGTAGTCCCAGCTACTCGAGAGGCTGAGGCAGAAGGACTGCTTGAGCCCAGGAGTTTGAGGTTGCTGTGAGCTAGGCTGACACCATGGCACTCACTCTAGCCTGGGCAACAAAGTGAGACTCTGTCTCAAAAAAAAAGAAATTAATTGGACAACTAAAAATATATAGAAAAAATTAGCTGGGCATGGTGGCATATGCCTGTAGTCCCTTCTCCCAGCTGAGGCAGACGGATCACTTGAGCCTAGGAGTTTGAAGTTGCTGTGAGCTAGGCTAATGCCACGGCACTCTAGCCGGAGCAATAGAGCGAGACTCTGTCTCAAAAAAAAAAAGATGAATCAATATTGATTAACACATTATTGACTAAGTCCATAATTTACATTAGTGTTCACTCTTTGTGTGCACATATATATAGGTTTTGACAAATATATGACATGAATCCACCACTACAGTACCATACAGAATAATTTCACTCCCAGGCATGATGGCTGTTTATAATCCCAGCACTTTGGGAGGCTGAGGTGGGAGGACTTCTTGAGCCCAGGAGTTTGAGACCAGCCTGAGCAACATAACGAGATCCCATATCTACAAAAAATTTAAAAAGTTAGCCAGGCAGGGTGGCACGTGCCTGTATTCCCAGTTACTCAGGAAGCTGAGGCAAGATCACTTGAGCCCAGGAATCCGAGGTTACAATGAGGTATGATAGTCCCACTGCACTCCAGCCTGGGCAACAGAGTAAGACCCTGTCTTAAAAAAAAAAAAATCATAATTTCGCTGCCGTAAAAATGCGCTGTGCTCTTCCTATTTCTTCATCCCTTCCCTTCTCCTTCTGAACCCCTGGTAACCACTGATTTTTGTTACTTGTCTCTATAGTTTTGCCTTTTCCAGACTGTTATATTGTTACATTATACAGTATGGAGCCTTTTCAGATTGGCTTCTTTCACCTAGCAATATACATCCAAGGTTCTGCCATATCTTTTCATGGCATGATAGCTCACTTCTTTTTATTGCTGAATAATGTTCCGTTATATGGATTTGTTCAGTTATATAATTTGTTTAACCTACTGAAGGACATCTTGATTGTTTCCAATGTTTAGCAATTATGAACAAAGCTGCTATAAACATTTATGTGTAGATTTCTGTGTAGACATAAATTTTAAACTTGTTTGGGTAAATACCTAATGGCAAGCCTATATTTAGCTTTGTAAGAAAATACCAAACGATCTTCCAAAATAGCTATACCATTTTACATTCCTATCAGTAATGAATGAGAGGTTCCTGTTGCCTTACATCCTCACAAACATTTGGTGTTTTCAGTGTTTAGGATTTTAGGCATTCCGAGGTATGGTATCTCATTGTTCTATTTTACAATCCCCTAATGACATAAGATGTTGAGTATGTTTTCATGTGCTTCTTTGGTGAGCTATCTGTTCAGTTTTTCTGCCCACTTTTTAATTTGGTCGTAAGTTTTATCACTGAGTTCTAAGATTTCTTTGTGTGTTTTGGATTATCTCAGTATTTATTTTTTCAAGTAAACTTTTTAATAATGTGTTATTCATTCAACTTCAAATGCATACCAAACTAATCAGACATGCTCTTAAAACTCTTCCCTCCATGTTTTTCTCTTCTGCACTGGTATTATGAGCCAGTTTAGTGTAACTATGGAGAGACCCCATCTCTACTATAAATAGAAAGAAATTAATTGGCCAACTAATATATATAGAACAAAAAAAAATTAGCCGGGCATGGTGGCACATGCCTGTAGTCCCAGCTACTCGGGAGGCTGAGGCAGTAGGATTGCTTGAGTCCAGGAGTTTGAGGTTGCTGTAAGCTAGGCTGACGCCACGGCACTCACTCTAGCCTGGGCAATAAAGTGAGACTCTGTCTCAAAAAAAAAAAAAAGAGTGTCAGGAGAGAAGTTGTCTTAAAGCTTGCCTTTCTTTGCTGTCACGACATAATGGTGAACCATTTCTATGCCATACTGTTACATGCAATGAAAAATGAATTATTTTTGATAATTGCAAGCATTTGGCACAATGACTGGATAAAGATGAAGTGCCAAAACACAGTCCAAAACCAAATGTTCATCAAAAAAGCTAATGGTGACTGTTTGGTGGTCCAGTGCTGGTATTATCCACTATAGCTTCATGAAACCTGGTCAATCGATTACAGATGTCTACTGCAACCAATTGGATGAAATGATGAGGATGCTTGTGATTGAGCAGCCAAGACTGATCAATAGAGACAGGCCAATCCTCTTGCAAGAAAATGCTCAACCACAAGTCACACAAACAGCACTGTTCAAACTACAGAAGCTGCCTCTGGGTGGTGGGGGAGCACAGGCAATATACGTAACCTTAACACTTGTACCCCCATACTATGCTAAAAAAAAAAAAAAAAAAAAAAAAAAAAGCTGCCTCTGGAAGCTCTCAGTCATCCACCATATTCACCAGACCTTGCACCAACTGCCTACCACTTCTTCCAAGTTTTCGACTACTTCTTGCAAGGAAAAATATTCAATTCTCAACAAGCTGTGGAAAATACCTTTTGCAATTTCATTGCCACTTGCTCTCCAGGCTTCTTTGCTGCTGGCATAAACAAACTACTGTGAAGATGGCAAAACTGTGTTGACAGTTTAGGCACATAGTTTCATTAATTGTAGTACTTTTGTTTGAGATACAATAAACTATACTTTTGATTCAAAATTGGACATTTCATATTTAATGACCTAATGTAATTCTTTATATATACTGCTGGATCCTCTTGAGTTTTAACATTTCAAAATTTCAAAAAGATAATGCATCCTCCTAAAAGTGGTTGGTACTTTTTTCAAATCTCTCCATTACTACCAACTATACCACTACTACATTGTTCCCTCTAACTCAAAATCTTAGGGTAATTATTTTATTGTTCAATCTCTCTTACCCTTCACATTCCATCTGTTGAGTCCTTAGATGTCTTCTTATTCCTGAGGTCCTTGTTGAACCTAAGGGCTTTGCAAGAAACCCCTAACTAGTTTCTCAGCCTTCACCTTCTCTTCACACAACTACCAGATCAATCTTCTACTAAACCATCTTTCCTCATGTCATTTCCCCTCTTAGGATAGTCTTTTACTTTTGTCACAACAAACTGAAGTTCGTTCATTTATTAATTCAAAAAATATTTACTGAGGATTTTCTATGTATCAGACACTGTTCTAGGATCTCTATTCATCTAGTGAGTAAATCTGATAAACTTAAAAAATACCAATTGTGGTAAGTACTATGAAGAAAATAAACATGGGACTATAATAAAAGAATAAGAGCAGGGTTCTACTTCAAATAAAATGTTCATGGAAGGTGACATTAAAGCTTTTCAACTAATGATGAAAAAGAATAGAGATAAAGATAGCAGATGTGAGTGTTCCAAGCAGAGGCAGAACAGTCAGCAGGCCGAGCAAGTAAGCAACAGCACAGGGATGAAGGTGGAGAGGAAGGAGTAGGCCAGATCATGGAGGATGTTCAAGGTAAGGAGTCGAGACTTTATTCTAGCTACAGATATCATTCCAGGTGCAGAACTGTGTCAGAACTCCATAGTGAACATTTATAAGCAGGAGTTGTAGCATGAGCTACTTCTGCTTTGATAAAAATCAGCCTAGCTGCTGAATGAAACACCTAGAATTAAAGCAGAGATACCATTTAGGAAGCTGTTACAGTAGACCAGGTGAGGGACTCATTGAAGCTTAGACCCAAGTGGGCAGTGGATATGGGAAAGTGGTATATGTATTCATATACCACCAAGGCCTCTACCTGATTTCACTACAAATTCCAGGCAACAAGTCTCACCAATAAAATTTGTTGATTCTCATTTGCATGTAATGAAGAAAATTTCACATAAAAGTGAAGCTTGTCTTAACCCTCTGTATACCTCCTACCCAATTATGTATCATTTTTATAAACATCTGATATAAATGCAATCTTAGAGACACAAACAGAAGGCTCCTTGGTATAGTGGAAACACCACGAGCTTTAAGAGCATGGGCGTGAGTCCTACACACTGGTCTGAGTTCAGGGTTTGCCACTTACAAGATGTGTGACCGTGGCCACGTTACTGCAACTCTTTTTAAGCTTGTAATTTGGGGGATAAATAACACTATTTACTTCACAAAGATATTACAGAGATTGGCTACGTGCGGTAGCTCACACCTATATTCACAGCACTCTGGAAGGCCAAGGCAGGAGCTTGAGCTCAGGAGTTTGAAACCAGCCTGAGCAAGAGCAAGACCCCGTCTCTACAAAAATAGAAAAAATCAGCCAGGCATAGTGGCACGTGCCTGTAGTTCCAGCTACTCCTGAGGCTGAGGCAGGAGGATTGCTTAAGCTCAGGAACTGGAGGTTGCGGTGAGCTATGATGATGCCACTGCACTCTAGCCAGGAAAACAGAACAAGATCCTGTCTCAAAATAAGCAAACTAAAAAAGATATTACAGAGATTAACTGAGATAATGCAGTATATTCCAATATATCACACTCTGCTAGGCAAGATAATTTTAGATAACATTTAGACAAAGATTTTCCATTTCAGTAGTTATGTTTTTGCTTAAGACAAAATTAAGTCATAAAAATGTCAGTTTAAACCCAAAGCCAATGTAAGGAAAAATATTAAATAAAAATTACAGTTCAGAAAGCACTCAGATTTGGCAAAAAATCTGAAGGCACTACACAAATACCCAAAGTTTGGGCAACATTGAGAAAGTGTACATAAAGGACCTGGCAAAGTAAGCTTAATAAATACTAAGTATTTACTATAGCATTTTCTTCTTTTTAAAATGTATTAGCAGAAGTCACAGGACTTATTTTAAAAGGCTTGTTCAAATCCAAGCTGTGCTATTTAAATAGCTATGTGGGCCGGGCGAGGTGGCTCACGCCTGTAATCCTAGCTCTCTGGGAGGCCGAGGCGGGCGGATTGCTCGAGGTCAGGAGTTCGAAACCAGCCTGAGCAAGAGCGAGACCCCGTCTCTACTATAAATAGAAAGAAATTAATTGGCCAACTAATATACATTGAAAAAATTAGCCGGGCATGGTGGCTCATGCCTGTAGTCCCAGCTACTCGGGAGGCTGAGGCAGCAGGATTGCTTGAACCTAGGAGTTTGAGGTTGCTGTGAGCTAGGCTGACGCCACGGCACTCACTCTAGCCTGGGCAACAAAGCCAGACTCTGTCTCAAAAAAAAAATAAATAAATAAATAGCTATGTGACTCTGGGAAAGGTACTTGGTCTTTCTAAGCATTAATTTCTTCACCTAAAGAAAAATACCTACCTTGTGAAGATCATATGGGAAAAAAACAAGTATGATTCCCAATAAAGCAGTGCTCAATAAATAACAGCTCTACATTTATTCAAATATAGATAAGTCGTCTTCTTCTGGAACATCATCATAACTCTCCAAAACCCAAATTCCATCCTGAATTTCTTGCAACTCTATTTCCTTTAGAACCATTGGCCCCAATCTCTCATGTCGAGCAATAGAGTTCTCATGGGGCAGATGAGAAGGGCTGCTCATCTTCTTTATCACTCTTCGAGAAAATGCATGGGTTGTGCAGATGCACTGTGTAGCCACACCCATCACTAGGTCTTATTTTCAGGGTAGGGCTTCTATTGTGAAAATGCTTAAAAATCCTGCTAGGGCTTATTTTATGGGTAGGTCTTATTTTCAGGGAAACAAGGTATCTGCATACAAATACAATTTGAAAATGATAAAGATCTATACTAAAGGTACCATTGTTTAATCTCCAAATCTACTATTCCTAATTCTGCTAACACCCTCACCAAAGTTCTCTTTCTCCCCAGAAGGAAGTATCGTTCCTTCAGTTCTGCACCATCTAGTTGAAGCCCTGTTACTCCTAACCTAGAGTACCAGTGTTGTTCCTATCTGTCCATCCCCAGGCTCCAGCCCTCCTACAGTCTGTAAACTTCATCAAAATCTACTTCAAAATCCTCCAATGGGTTCTAATCATCAACCAGCCTACCTTCTAGCCAATTTTGGCAGCTTCAAGGAATCAATTGGACTTTGCAGTATCAACTTCCACATCCCACACAGAATAAAAGCATGGTCTCTAAGTTTCATCATGTTCTTCTCCACTTTTGGAACACTCTGAACACCCATTACCATGTGTCCTCTAAAACTCAAATGTCCCCCTACCACAAAACAAAGGTGACTGCTACTCTCTCTGAAATACCACTGTATGATATTCCTCTCTTATGGACACCACATATATAATAGTTGAACATGTGCCTGTCATAGCCCTCTGTGATTGATAAACTTATACACGCAGGTCAGATGCTGAATCTCACTGATGTCCAAATCCCAAAGGACCCAGACAGATTTTTAATAAATGTGTTGAGAAGATTTTTCTAAAATGACAGGTAAACAAAAGAAAGTTTTCTTTTCTTCCTACTTTAGAAATAAGTCCAACTATTCTGTCAAAGAGAAATATATGATTTTTACCTTTAGGTCAATCATTAGTCTAGATCCACTTCCAAACAGATTTAGCTCAAAGTTTATCTTTCCTAAGGCACACAAGTATTATTCTAAAAACTTCCACAAAAAAAAATATATATATAAGCAGCTTCTGATCGAGAAACGTGAGGGAAAAGTGTGAGACAGCAAGAGTGTTCACCTCTTCACAGAGAACAGGGTAAGGGCTGGTTTTTAAGAAAGCATTTATTTGTAAAATAAAGCGCTCAAATGAGAAAATGAAGAACAACTAAAGAATACAAAAGAAAAGTGTACACATGCTTTAACTTTGAAAACAGAGCAATAAATTTTAATAATTTCATTCAATAATGCTCATCTGTCCTTTCCAGATAGGACATTCCTGGAAATCAAGGTCAGGGGGAATTTGTGGAGACACACTGCACTACATGAATGGGTTCAGTATTCCCTCAATCTTTGCATCTCACCATATTCCTTCCTCAATGTCTAAGATTTTCATTAATTTACCCAACAAACATTTAACACCTACTACGTGCCACAAAGCTAGATACCAGGGGAAGCAAGAAGAATAAGACAAAGTCCCTGCTGCAAGGAACTTACAGGGAGCTCTGGAGTGTTACAAGTAATAGTGTTAATGGGTGCTTTAGTGATACAGGATCTAACAGGAGGAACAAGAAAGGGGCAGTCAAACGGAAGAAGCAGTCAGGTAAGGTTTAACAGAGGAGGAAGAGGAGGAAACATGAGTGGGGAAGAGGGGAGACACATCCCAAGAGTCAATATCACACCCAAAGGCAAGGAGAGGTACAATTTGGCCCATCAGAGCCTTGTTGATCCACAGACCAGCAGCACCTTGATTGTCTAAAGGCTTGTTAGAAATGCAGAATCTTAGTCCCCTAATTCAGCCTACAAAATCAGAATCTGCATTTTAACCCCAGGGAATCATTCTCATCATAGTCTAGGAAACCCTGCTATAGAAGACTTCAAAGTAGTAGTTTGGTATAGCTAAATACAGGATGCCATGGGAAGGAACTCGTAAGAGGTGAGGCTCCAGAGTAATTTCCAGCTCATAAAACACATGTACTAAATAGTCTAGACCTTATCCTGGACCAAATGGGAGCAAAGGAAAATGACATGATCAAATTACCAGGGAAACTAGGGAATGGTGATCAGGGTAGGAGGAAAAGGGGAGTCATTCCAGATAAAGCAAATCTAACAGGACTAATGATCTGTGCAATCAATAAATGGGGGGGAGGGGGTACAGGGAGCGAGACATGAATGAGAAATCAAGCATGAAAATGCCCAGGTTCCTTCTGAAAAGCAGATAGCAATAGCAACTTTAATTAAAACAGGGAGCACAGAGGGACAGATTTGGGAAGAAAGATCTTTGAGTCCAATTGCAGAAGTGTTGAATTTGAAGTACCTACAATTCAACCAGGTACAATGTGTCTAGCAGACAGTCTGTATCTAGGAGGAGAACAATGCCATCATCAGATAGGTACCATGTTTCCCCGAAAATAAGACCTACCCATAAAATGAACCCTAGCAGGATTTCTAAGCATTTGCACAATAGAAGCCCTACCCTGAAAATAAGACCTAGTGATGGGCGTTGCTACGCAGCCTATCTGCACAACCCATGCATTTCGTCTCAGAGAGGTAAAGAAGAGGAGCAGCCCTTCTCATCTGCCCCATTATGACAGGTACTATCCCAGAGGTACCTGGAAAGGTGTGGGCAGTCCCACCAAGTTCGACTCCCCCTGTCAGGTCTGGCCATCCTGTGCATGCTGCAAGCTGAGGCTTTGAGGGTAAAATAACACATCCCCCGAAAATAAGCCCTAGGGTGTCTTCTTGAGGAAAAATAAATATAAGACCCTGTCTTATTTTTGGGGAAACACGGTAGGTAATGCCCTGAAGATGGTCACCCAAAAGAGAATGGAGAAAGTGAGAAAACAGAAACAGACCAAGTAGGAGACTATACAGAGTTGTCAGAATTCAGGAGAAAGAAGGAACAAATACTTTTTTATTGCCAGCTATAACCTGAGCATATAGTGGTGAACAAGACAAAGTCCTGCTCTCATGTAGCTTACTTTCTGCTAAGGCAGCAGTCTCCAACCTTTTTGGCACCAGGGACCATTTTCATGGAAGACAACTTTTCCACGCATGGGGGCAGGGGGATGGTTTCAGGATGATTCAAGTGTTTTACACTTATTGTACACTTTATTTCTATTATTATTACATTATAATATATAATTAAATATTGTACAACTCACCATAGGTTGGGGACTCCTGTACTAAGGAAACAAACAGGGAGAAAAATAAATAATAATATCAGACAAGTGAGACATGCCATGGATAAAAATAAAAAAGGGCACTATCGTTTTTCAGATTGAGGTGAAATAAGGTTCCTCTCAAGAGACATTTGAGTTCTGAATGACAAGAAACCAGCTTTACAAAGTAAGGTGGAAAGGCCTTGTTATCTCTACTTTACAAATAGGAAACTGAGGATCAGACAGGCTAGGTAAAACAGGAGTCTAAGATTATGCAGCAAATAAATGAAACCCAGGTATGATTAACAACCAGACCAATACCCTTTCTACTAAACTGTGTTCACTCTTTATTCAGTTTTCTTCAAATGCAACAGTGAAGACGAACAGTAACATTGACCCTACTAACCTCACAGGAATGTTAGAAAAATAAGAGTAATTGGCACAACTTTCTCAAAAGAAACTCTCTAAAACCCAAGAGATGTGGTTCTGTGCTCAGAGGCATGATTTCTGAAGGTTAACTGTTCAGGCCTAATAAAACACAGGCAGGCTCCAAATTACAAGTAGGCTACATTCAAAAGATTTACAACTAAGCTGTTAGGAAATCATAAAACATTTCCTTCACATTACTTTATGCAGAGATGAAGTTTTTAAGCTGGTCTACAAAGGTCCATATAATCATAGTTATTATTATTACTATTATAGTAACTAACAAAGCACTTATTATGGTATCGAGCCCTATATTAAGTGCTTAATGTAACTTCATGCAATACTCCTAACAATACTATTACCATTTCTATATTATAGCCAAGGAAACTGAGGCTTGAAGATGTTAAGTAACTTGTTCAACAGGATAATACAAATAAATTGAGGAACAAGCAGTCCAGACCCAGCCTATTCTAGATCCCTGGTTCTTAGTCCTCATGCTAGCTCCCAAAGTACCTTTAAACATAAGCATTAATCTTTGAAAATCAGTTCTTCTTCAATGCTGAAACCTCAGCACTCACGTCCACTTCTCTAATCATCAGAATACTCAAATTAACACTTCCATCAACCTTCCTTATCCCTTACCCACAAAAGTTTATACCAAACCTACCTCCTTTCTAGGTTATAAGGATAGAAAGAAAACAAACAAAAAACCTACCTCCTGATAAATCTCAAACCATCCTACTGAGAGTTTAACTTGTCTTTGCATCCCCGGATCCCAGCATGTGTTCACTAACTCATTCAATGACACTTAGAGATCCTACTGTAACAATTCCCAACTCATACGACACGTTCGTAAATATCAAAGGAAAACTCGATTCAAGAAAATGCAGGCAAAAGCCCAAACTGACCATAATCAAATGCCCAATTCTAAGCTATTCCTACCTCACCCGAAACTCCCAACCCTCCCCCCACCCCGCCAAAAAAGAAAAAAAACAAACTAAAGTCCTCAGAATCGAAATACTGGACGGTCACTGATCCCTAACAGTCATCCCACGATCCCACGTGGGACACCACCCAAGCCCGCCAAGCGTAGAAGAATACCACCCGACCCCCACAGCAACCTTCAAAGCCCCCCTCAGCTTCCTCGGTTGTCGGTAGCCCAAGGATAGGAGGACCCAGCCCGAGGTAGCAAGGGCAGGATCCATGCCGGAAGCAAGCCATGCCCGCAGCCATGACCTTCTGCAAGTGCTTAACCCTGCCACCCGAAGACCCCTCGCGGAGAGGGTAGTCCGAAGCCTGGGGATGCTTGGTCCTGGGTCAGCGAGGAGCGTGGAGAGGTCACACGTGACACCCAGCCCCCACGAGAGCCAACGACCCCCGCTGCAGCCTGGCTGGAAGAAGGGCCTTGACACTCACCGGGCGACCGGCCCGGCGCGAGCGGCCGGCAGACAGGGGACGCCGTGCGGCCGGCCCGGGCCTCCCGCGAAGAGGCGCAGGGAGAGCGGGAGGCGCGGGGCAACCCCGGAACGCAGGAGCCAGCGGGCGGGTCTCAGCAGTGCTGCCATGGCTCGGCTGTCCGCACGGCGGGATGCACGTTCCGCCAGAAGGACAGGAGAAGCACGTGACTGCGGGGTCGCCCGGCGCGGGAGAGACCAAAGGCCGGGAGCGCCGTACACAGGGGGAGGCAAGATTTGTTTTAGGTTGGAAGATGGAAAAACCTATTGCTCTAAGATGAATGAAGCCCCCATGAGATAGATACTTAGATCAACAGTATTTCTTATTTCTTGTCTAAGAGGTTTTATTTTTCGTCTCACGTACGTCCTGTCAGCATGTTTAGTCACTCCACCCCTGCACTTTTTAGTTGGTAGAGCCTCAAGAGGTCGACTCCGCCCAGGTTGGCGCGGGGCATTGCGGGGGGCCAACTAGTGAGCACACCCGAGAACTCTCGAGAAGAGCCGACCATGAAGCTCCCAGAGTGGGACAGTCCTCTTTCCCGAGTGCTGCGGCTGACGCTCAGCGGTTCTTGCTCAGCGCGGAAGTTGCGGCGCTCACGCGTAGGAACGTGCCACGGCTCTCGAAAGTGTGGCCCAGAGCAAACCTTGAGGACCTTTGCACTGTGCAGAGGGCCTCCAAGGTTAAACGTGGTCTGTGTTATTGGCACCTGGGAACAGTGTAAAGGGATACGCAGGTCCAACCGTAAGCGCATAGGCAGTGCCCCGCTTTATGAAGTCGATGGAGTCTAACAAAAGTCCTATAGTTTTAAAGCTGGAATTGAACACATTCTCCTACCTCTACCTCCAGTAAATGCACTTGTAAGCAGGTAAGATAACGATGTCATTAAGAGTCTGAAAGTTGGCCAGGCGCGGTGGCTCACGCCTGTAATCCTAACACTCTGGGAGGCCGAGGCGTGCGGATCGCTCAAGTTCATGAGTTCGAAACCAGCCTGAGCAAGACCCCCCCCCCCCGTCTCTACTAAAAAAAAAAAATAGAAAGAAATGAATTGGCCAACTAAAAATATATAGAAAAAATTAGCCGGGCATGGTGGCGCATGCCTGTAGTCCCAGCTACTCGGGAGGCTGAGGCAGGAGGATTGCTTGAGCCCAGGAAGTTGCTGTGAGCTATGCCGACGCCTTGGCACTCACTCTAGCCTGGGCAACACAGTGAGACTCTGTCTCAAAAAAAAAAAAAAAAAGAGTCTTCAGGTAAATCTAGAGAGAAAACAGGCAAGTTAAACTCACCCCTGCCTTCGCAGGGCTCACAGACCGAAAATGTTCCTTGTGCACAGGTGGGAAGCCGGGAACAGGCCCCCACTGCCTCTCCACCTAGCTGCCCCCTATCCATCACCTTCCTCTGGAAGCCCTCACGCGGTATTTCCCGTGTGGCTGTTACCCCACTGGACAGCAAACTACTTGAGATCAGGAATTGTAATCCCTTATTTGTAACTGAAACACCGACCCAGTGTCAGGCACATAATAGGTTACATTAAATACTTGTGGAATTAATATGTATTTTGAGACTACCTAGCTCACTTTGAGAAATTAAGGACCTGAACCTCTCCAAGAAAAGGTTCAATGATTTCCTCTGGGTTATGCTACTGAGCATTAGTAATATAATTATTGCAAGAGCCTCCTCTCTGGTCTCCCTACTTTTATTTACCCTTATTCCTGTCTTAGCAATAGCCAGAGTGACCCTTTAAAAATGCAAATGGCTCATGCCACAGCAGCACAACAAACTTTCCAAAGGTTTCCCACCACCTTCTGAATCAAAATCAAAGTCCTTACAGCTGCTGCCACACCCTGTTGGGTATGACCCCCAACCTCCTCTCTGACCTCCACGCCCACTCCCCACCCCACCTCCTATCCAAAGCTCACCTAACACTTATTGAACACATACTCAGTGCTGAGCACTATTTGATATTCAAGGGATGGAGCAGAGAGCAAAACAGACCAAGTCTGGATTCTGAGTAAGCTTTGGGAAGTTTAGTTTAGGAAGACAGATAAGAATTGTTATGCAAAATAAGTAATGGTAAAGACACTGAGGGTGTCAACAGGGAGAGATGAGTTGCTATTTTAGATAGGATGGGTGGGGGAAAGGAAAAAAACAAACCTCTCTAAAGAGTTACCGTTTGAACAAAGACCTGAAAAAATGCAGGGAGGAAACCAGGGAGATTTTCTGAAAACAAACAAAAATAAAAACAAAAAAAACCTCACAATGCTCCAGGCTTAGAGAACATCTAACACCAAAACCCTGAGACGAGAACAGGTGTAGGCCATTGAGAGAACAGGAAGGAGGAGGACTTTGTGGATGAGAGGAATGGATAGGAGGTAGGGTGGGGAGTGGGCCTGGAGGTCAGAGAGGTAATTGGGGTCATATCCAGCAGGGTGTTGCAGCAGCTGTAAGGACTTTGACTTTGATTCAGGATGAAGTGGGAACCCATTAGAAAGTTTGATGCTGGCTGGGCCCAGTGGCTCATGCCTGTAATCTTAGCACTCTGGGAGGACCCAGGTGGGTGGATCACTCAAGGTCAAGGTCAGGAGTTCCTGAACGAGAGTAACACCCCCCCCCCCCCCCCCCCCNCCCCCCCCCCGTCTCTACTAAAAAATAAATTAATTGGCCAACTACAAATATATAGAAAAAATTAGCCGGGCATGGTGGCACATGCCTGTAGTCCCAGCCACTTTGGAGGCTGAGGCAGGAGGATCGCTTGAGCCCAGGAGTCTGAAGTTGCTGTGAGCTAGGCTAACGCCGAGGCACTCACTCTAGCCTGGGCAACAAAGGGAGACTCTGTCTCAAAAAAAAAAAAAAAACTTTCTATTCTTGCTAAATCATTTTACATAAGATATTAAATATCTGAGATTGTAGCCATTATAATTAAGGCAAGGATTTTCATTAAAGACTAAAGCTTAAAAAGAAAGAAAAGTTTGTCTTCAAAATGCTTAGCTAAAAGTGTGACACTCAACACGAATAGAAATTCACAAGGCAGTTACCATTAATCTTGTTTCTCTTAGGTCAGTTAACTTTTTTTTCTGCATCATAACAATTTATGATGAATCACAAGGAATCAAAATAGAACTGATCATTCATAACTGTTTATTGGCCTTTTGGGAGTCTCCTCCAATTTTCATACAACACATTCAAAATAGTGTAGAATCAAGTGATTGCCTTGAGTTTAAAAGCCCATTTTGCTCAAAACCGTTAACATATTTTAAGCAGAAGATTTAATGTTAGCTGTGATTATGTTTTCTCTTAAGGCAACTTGTCTTATGAATCAAGGGCTTCTCCCATCTGTGACTACATTTTTCATATCCAAATGTATTCATGTATGTAATTCCCAATTATTAAAAAAATGTTTTGCTCAGACCTTTGTTTTCACACAGCCGGGAGATTCTCATTGCAAGTGGAGGTCCAATTTGTCATTGTTACACCCTTCAGCAACACTTCTGTCAAACAATGATTCTTTCATAAGCACACAAACCAGGAAGATAGATGCAGGGTCATTTACTATAACAAAGTAACCAGTGTTGGCAACAAGGGGTTATTACTGATATTTCCCCAGTGTTACCATGTGTGAAGGCTGAAAAGTTTATGTGTTTCCCACAGGGCAGATAGTGTCTGGATAAATCAATATAGAATAGTAGTCAAACATAATTGGCATTTCAAAGTACTATACAACTGAGTCCCTTCAAGACAGAAAATGGTTATCCTTATAATAGATGAAAATACACTTCAGAAAATCTTTATTAAACAGTCATTGTTAATTTCTAAAATGTGACATAGGTCTGTTAAATTTCCTGGTTAATTGATTTTTTGTATGTTTTTTTAAAAAAAAACTAGAAAATGTATTTATTTTATCTGAGTAATAGATATGTGGAATTTCTGTTTTCGCTTATGTCTCTCTAAGGGTTTAAAAATTATTTATCTTGGATACTTTTATGCATCTTGCCTTCTGATAATTTCAGTTTAATTGGGAGAGGGAGAACTAATATAAAGTATGGATTTTCCATTGCATTAAGTTGGAAGACACTGATATGGCTATTGTTCTTGCTGCCCATCTTGCTTTCTTTTTACCTCTTCTAATAGATCCTGACCCCTGAACCCAGAGATGGACACATGACTAGGCCTAACTAATATATCACCCTGATCAAAGTGATGATTCTGTAATAATCTCAGAAATGAGACCCAATCTGGCGTAATCAAAAATTTTCCTTAAAGAAGCTAGTTAGGGGCGGGGCACGGTGACTCATGCCTGTAATCCTGGCACTCTGGGAGGCTGAGGTGGGTGGATAGCTTGAGGTCAGGAGTTCAAAACCAGCCTGAGCAAGAAAGAGACCCCGTCTCTACTATAAATAGAAAGAAATTAATTGGCCAACTAATATATATAGAACAAACTAGCCGGGCATGGTGGCGCATGCCTATAGTCCCAGCTACTTGGGAGGCTGAGGCAGCAGGATTGCTTGAGTCCAGGAGTTTGAGGTTGCTGTGAGCTAGGCTGACACCAGGGCACTCACCCTAGACTGGGCAACAAAGCGAGACTGCCTCAAAAAAAAAAAAAAAAAAGAAGAAGCTGGTAGGGACAGTGTTTTGCTTTGTTAAATCGTGGACCTTGAGAGATGTGAAGACCTGCCTGCAGACAGCCTCTTTTCCACCATGTGTAGAGAGCCCATTTGCAATGGGAAATAATTGCAAATACAGGAGAATACAGATAAGGGAAGTGGGGGGAGAGACACAGAAAGTGAGAGAACAGTCTGATGACAAACTTTGATTCCCTAGATCCAGCTGGACCTGAATTCCATTCTTGGATTTCCCAGTAAAATGAGTTAATAAATTCTTGTTAATTCATTAACTCAACTTGATTAGGGTTTTGTTATTTGTACCTAAAAGAATCCCGACTAATGTAGAAATTGGTATGAAGAAATATAGTGGTACGATGTGCTTACTAAGGCTAGAGTTTCAGGGAATTTCTTAGAAGAAAATGTCTGGATGTCAGAGTATTTATTTACATTTATTTTTGGCCTTCACTAGTATTCTGGAAGAAAGGAACAAACTTTACTCCATACTGAGCTATCTGAAAGCAGGAGAATGGCATCTAGCCTTGTCCAGCAGTCCCCTCTCTAGTTGCCCTTGATCTCAGACCATGACAGTTAGGTAAGCAAGGCGTTGGTGAATTGCCAAGGCTGGAATCTCTGCCTTAGCTTGTAATTGGTGTGAACAAACTCAAGGACGTGGGCATTGCAAGCAAAGATAACTGGGATCCAAGAGGAGTCAGGAACAACAGAGGGAAACCTTAAGATTCAAGTTGTTCCAAACCCCCTCATTTTCTGTACCTCTTGCCTAATAAAAACAATCATTTCCCTCTCTATAAAGCACCATCCTCTAAGATTCATCTTGGAAACAAGTGACTGCTCCATATTATGTCATCAGTCCATAGGTTGGGTTCCTGGGGAAATGGATTTTGAGACTCAGATTTGAGCACAGGTCTACTGGAGGACACTCTAGGGAACAAGGTCTGTGAGGCATGAGGGAAGCAGGACTGGGCAGAGGGAGAACTTGAATCATGATGCAATTGCACCTGAGGCCTTGATCTTACAGAGGGCTTTGGATCTGAAAAGACCATTCAAATTTATTCTGCCTTTACTTAAGACAACTGGGCTTTTATACCCTCTCAGCGACCAGTCATTGGCTGTGGACTGTCCTCAGGGAAGAAGCATGGCCGTGGGTCAGGTGAGGCTGAGGGAAGTTCCCAAAGAAGAACTTGAGCTGAGAGCCATCAACTGCCAACACTCGCAGCCCCTGAGGAAATGAATATCTCATTCCCAAAGGAGGAAATCTGGGTGGTGAACCACAGCATCTACCACACCATTCTGTTGCCTCACTTCACTTAGCGAAGTTGTATTAAAGCTGTTAAGACCCAGAGACAGAAATTGCAAGGACAGGGTACAGATACAGGGACCATGACTCGACAAGATTTTGGCATTGGTTGCTACCTATTTCGAACTCTAGGAATCAGATAGTCAGTTGACTAGAGTTTTGTTGTCTTTTATTTTTTTCGAGAGAAAGCCTCACTGTCACTCCAGCCAGGGCTAGAGTGCCGTGGCATCAGCCTAGCTCACAGCAACCTCAAACTCCTGGGCCCAAGCAATCCTCCTGCCTCAGCCTCCCGAGTAGCTGGGACTACAGGCATGTGCCACCATGCCCGGCTAATTTTTTCTATATATATTTAGTTGTCTGGCTAATTTCTTTCTTTTTATTTTCAGTAGAGACAGGGTCTCAGTCTTGCTCAGGCTGGTCTTGAACTCCTGAGCTCAAATGATCCACCCGCCTTGGCCTCCCAGAGTGCTAGGATTACAAGCATGAGCCACCGTGCCCAGCCTTGACTAGAGTTTTAAGGGAAATGTACTGTCAGAGAAACTATGACCTTGTAATTTGCTCAAAGCCTTAGGCAATCCCTAAACCCTCTGAATACACTAATAAGCATTCTCTTTATTTTATTTTATTTTATTTTATTTTTTTGAGACAGAGTCTCACTTTGTTGCCCAGGCTAGAGTGAGTGCCATGGCGTCAGCCTAGCTCACAGCAACCTCAAACTCCTGGGCTCAAGTGATCCTGCTGCCTCAGCCTCCCAAGTAGCTGGGACTACAGGCATGTGCCACCATGCCCAGCTAATTTTTTCTATATATATTAGTTGGCCAATTAATTTCTTTCCGTTTATAGTAGAGATGGGGTCTCGCTCTTGCTCAGGGTGGTCTCGAACTCCTGAGCTCAAACGATCCGCCCACCTCGGCCTCCCAGAGAGCTAGGATTACAGGCTTGAGCCACCGCACCCAGCCAGCATTCTCTTTAATATTGATTTCAGATATGGCCATGGTGAATAATAAACAAGAAAATCATTCCATCAGGTAGAATTATTACAGCCAGGTTGCAGACCAAGAAAATCACCCCAATGCCAGGGAAAGTCTTCATAAGCTCTGCCCAACGTGACATGGTATGTGCTCTGGACTGACTATGACTACTGTTGGTTATTTCCTGCTTTTCCTTTATTGTGATCACCTGGCTTTTTTCTACCACTATGTAGTGGCCCTATTGGAATAGGTAAATTTGTAAATTAGCCATAAGTTATTAGGTCATGATGAGCCACATCCAGGCCTGAAAATCACTTGGAAATGTGGTACACAGAACAGGATGTAGAAACGATGTCTATCTTGGGGTTATCACTCACTGGAGAGTGAGTAGTATGTTTTCACTTGAGTATGGTTCAGTTGAATTATATTAAGGCACCCTTTGAATTAATTACAGAAAGAAAAATATGTGTTTATGGCTGCATGTTAGAAGTCAAAGGGTAGAGGCTGTCAACATTGTTGCTCTCATTCCACAATGTTTCCCCTACATACGTACTTCTTCTGATCCAGTATCACCCCTGCCCCTGGTCACAGCCATCGGCATATGACAAAGTCCTAGACTATGAGAGAATTCCATCATTTTAGCTAGAGTGATTGTTTTGAGGAGCCAGTTGGAATAATTCATTGGATTTTACTAACCAAAGCTAGTAGGAAAGATGTCTGATCCTTGACTCACATGCCACAAAAATGCGAATTGGTGATTGCTGATGGCCGCTCTCCCCGACTCTGCACAATCCCACAGAGAAACCTGTGTGTAGTAGGAGAATGAGGACAACACATAGAGAAGCAGAGCCAAGGAGTGGAGAGAGGCCTGATGACTTTCTTGGGGTTTCTATGTCCAGTTGTGCTTGAAGCCAAATGTACCCCTGGACTTCCCAGTTACATGAGCCCATAAACCACCTTTGTACTTAAGCTAGTATTTGAGAGAGGTTTTTGCTGCTTGCCCTTGAACAAGACCTGACTTAATGCCTGTTGAGTTTTGGATAGGATCACCATTCTCCCAAGCTTTTGATTTAATTATTTAACAGCATGCTTCCTCTAAACATGAATAAGTGTTCATTCTTTATTATTTTGTTAATTATTTTGTTGTTTTAATTAATTTTGTGTTCTCATCATTTTTTATCATTTTGTTGATTACAACTTCATTACATTTTTTTAAAATGACACACTAAAAATGGTGAAAGATTAAAGTATAACCAAGCTATACTCCACAGTTTCAACAAAAGGGAACAAGTCGAGAATAAGTGAACTTTTGGCCAGGTGCGGTGGCTCACACCTATAATCCTAGCACTCTGGGAGGCCGAAGCAGGCGGATTGCTCCAGGTCAGGAGTTCAAAACCAGCCTGAGCAAGAGCAAGACCCCGTCTCTACTAAAAAAATAGAAAGAAATTAGCTGGACAACTAAAAATATATAGGAAAAAAATTTTCCAGGCATAGTGGCACATGCCTGTAGTCCCAGCTATTCGGGAGGCTGAGGCAGAAGGATTGCTTGAGCCCAAGAGTTTGAGATTGCTGTGAGCTAGGCTGATGCCATGGCACTCTAGCCCAGGCAACAGAGTGAGACTTTGTCTCAAAAAAAAAAAAGAATAAGTGAACTTTGAAAAAATCATATATACTCTAAATTGAAATTAACATATCAAAAATATTCCATAGCAAAATAGTGCAAGAGGTAAAAGAGGGATACCCTAGAGCAAAGTTGAAATGGCCTGCTGACCACAGGGCCTGGAAATAAGACTTTCAGAGATAAAAGTCTTGGCTGGGTGGCGTGGCTCACACCTGTAATCCTAGCAGTCTGGGAGGTCAAGGCAGGAGGATTGCTTGAGCTCTGGAATTCAAGACCAGCCTGAGCGAGAGTGAGACCCCATCTCTACTAAAAAAAATAGAAAGGAATTAGGTGGACAATTAAAAAAATATATAGAAAAAAATAGCTGGGTATGGTGGTAGATGCCTGTAGTCCTAGCTACTCAGGAGGCTGAGGCAGCAGGATTGCTTGAGCCCAGGAGTTTGAGGTTGCTGTGAGCTAGCTAGGCTGACACCACGGCACTCTAGGCCGGGCAAGAGAGTGAGACTCTGTCTCAAAAAAAAAATAAATAAATAAAAGTCTTAATTAAATTCTATACCACATACTATCTCCCCAAATATAATTAGATGCTCTAGAGCAACGGTCCTCAAACTTTTTAAACAGGGGGCCAGTTCACTGTCCCTCAGACCATGGGAGGGCCGTTGGAGAGTGTGGCGCTCATTCCACACATGCACACTGTGGGCCCGGGACGAGTCAGCTGCTAAGCAGGACAGGCAGCAGTGGCAAAAACATCCAGTGGGCTGGATAAATGTCCTCGGCGGGCCACATGTGGCCTGTGGGCCGTAGTTTGAGGACGCCTGCTCTAGAGGGCTTAGTTTCTTCAACTTCTACAGATCTCATGAGATATATATTTTATATAAACTCCCCAGAGGATTCCGTTGCATATTAAATTACAAATTGATTGAGCATGTTACATAAATTAATTCATAAGCATTTCATAAACTGGATTCTATTATTAACTGCATTTTATAAATGAGGAAACTGAGGTACAAAAGAGTAAGTTGCTCAAGGTCATACAGCTAGTAAGTGGTTGAGCCAGGTTTGAAACCCAGGCAGGCTGGTTGAAACACCAGTGCATTTAGCCACTACTGAGTACTGTTTGGAAATAACAGCCTTAATGCAAAGGCATAGCAATAATGGTGACAGCTGTAGGTGGGCCAATAGAAGACATATCTGGGTTCATTTGGGGTCTTTGGCTATTCTTCCCCTGAGGAATTTTTCTACCCCAGATTTCTCTCATTTCCAAACTGCTTATACTCAACTTAAAATCAGTACCACCCAATTTAGCATTTAATTATTTTCCCTTTCATTCTGTTAGTCTTGCCTTCTCAACTATATCAGAACTTACTGAGGACTCAGGTCCAGTTTGACTTTTCCTCTTGTTTGTAGCACCTGGCCCAGTACACTTATTTGTCGACCACATTTGGAAGTGCTACATTGGCTTTAGAAACCCATTACTGGCTGGGCACGGTGGCTCACACCTGTAATCCTACCAGTCTGGGAGGCCGAGGCGGGTGGATTGCTCAAGGTCAGGAGTTCAAGACCAGCCTGAGCAAGAGCGAGACCCTGTCTCTACTAAAAATAGAAAGAAATTAATTGGCCAACTAAAAATATATAGAAAAAATTAGCCGGGCATGGTGGTGCATGCCTGTAGTCCCAGCTACT